>JZKD02S1904181.1:478425-495585 GCA_000966675.3 Picea glauca
GCAATGAAACTAGACTAAGGCATATGTTGGAGTGAACTGATATTTGACAGAAAATGACTAGGAGTGACATAAATGAGTTCTGTATAGAGAAATGAAATCCATGCACGCTGTTGGAGGCCACTGAGAGATAACTAGATGTGTTGGTGGCGTTCTTCCTCAACTTATCTCTTGGGGGGAAGAAGTAAGTCTTCTCACGTTTTTTTTGGAGTCTTTGATATTCCCTCTATAGTTTGGGTGTGTAGTTTCTCCAATTCCCGGTTGTGGTGTCACAGGGTCCATATCTTAAGGTTTAGTTCTTTACACATTGACTATCACCAAGATGTTGTCAGATGAGCAATATGATGCCTTTGACTGGCTCGACGTTCCTGGTTTAGTGTTGTTTAAAAACTTCAAAATAAAGGAGGATAAGACAATCATAAATTAAATGTTCGGGAGCTTGGGAGTGCAGAGTACACATATCTCCTAGGGGACCGAACTCTTGGAGTCATTAACCAACACTTTTTTCTAATTAATACGAGATTATCTTTATCCTTAAACATTTCGAGACTCTAAATCTTCGAGGTTCGGGAGCTTCTAAATGCAGCGTTTGAGAATCTCCTGGAGTGACAATGATGTAGATTGAAATGGAAGTTCGGGGCTCTGGCACTTTGGAGGTTCAGAGAACTATGTTTTCTCTGAATTGAAATATTCTGTAGTGGCAATCTCCCATATCTGACATGGCCATATGATGTCACAATCACTGACGTGTCACAACAAGAGAGTGACACGTGTCACCTGAAAATGAGTAGATGAAATACCCAAAGGTGCTTGAAATGAGTGACACATGTCATAATAGATGAATTCCATGTGTCTCAACAAATGAATGCCACGCGGCTCAATAGATGAATGCCACAGGCCTCAGGCTTTTCTAAGTTCGAAGCTCCGGGGAACTGTGTTTGCTCTAGATGAAAATTTCCCGTAGTGATAATGTTGTGAAGTAATTAACCACACTTATTGCTAATTAACCCGAGATTAATATATCTTATCATTAAGAATTTCGGGACTTCGGAACTCTGGGTCTTTGGGGTTTGGGAGATTTTTAATGGAGAGTATACATATCTCCTAGTGTAACAATGTTGTGGAGTGACATGGCTGCATGATGTTACAATCACTTACGTGTCACAAAAAGAGAGTGACATGTGTCACCTGGAAAAGAGAAAATGATGTAACCAAAGTACCAGAAATGAGTGCCACATGTCATCTGGAATCATTCAACATGTGGCATATGATGTCAGTTGAAAAATACTCTGGCACTTCGGCAATTCGAGGCTCTGACATTTCATAGGTTCACGCTTTTTCTGGATCAAAACCTCCCATATAAACGAACTCGTGAAGTGACATGGTAGTGAGGGTAAACTCTGTCACTTAGGGGCTTCTTGAATGCAAAGTATGAATATCTCTTGGATAACTGACCTCACAGAGTTACGTGGTAGTTTGGGGCTCCGACTCTTCAAGTCTTTGGTACTTTGGGGGTTCACACTTGTTGTTAAACCCAGTGTGATTTTGAAACTCCCAATGGATGAGAGTCACTAATCTGAATTGACTGTTGGATCTCCATTGTCGAAAATTTAACTTGTCTGTTTGCTCACAATCTAAACCTGAAATTCACTGCTATGATTTGCTGCGTTTTTCTTTTGGATCTTTCCTATGAAAACAAAGGACTTGGTCGACCTACTGCATGTTCAATCAATGATAAACATGATGACAAGTATTTTCAAACTCAAACTAATACATGTAATCACCTTCCAAGAAAGTAAAAGATGGTTCAAAATAAGTAAAGACGAGTAGGGGCCATTGAAGCTGAGTGATTAAATCATGGAGAATAAACTTAGCAAACACAAAACAAAAATCAAACTTGATGGATGTATAGGGTAAAGGAGGGAAAGGGAAGGGGTGTAAACCTAGGTTACAACATTGGCTCCAAATGGGGATAAAACTTCCCTGTGAGGTGCTAAGAATAGTAGATCAAGTGCCTTACCTCTCAAAACATTTCTCCCACTTGCTATAACTTACCTATGTTTCTATCTGTTAGCCATGCTTTGTGACTGTCTCTCAGCCATGCATCTCTGAAATTTAAAATTGAAGCTAACCCTAGTTCCTTTGTTGGGCTATGGAGTATTTATTTACAGGCAAACTAACTAATCAAATGCAAGTGAAAAAGGAAAGCATCTATGGTACAAGAGGGACATTCCATCAGTCTTTCAAGAAAAATAGTGTTTCAGGAAGCACCCATTTAATGGGTCTCCTAAAATTTCACTATCATCTAGGTTGTGTAAAACAAATGTATTATTGTCCATAACCTCAACCACCTTAAAAGGACCAAACCAGAGGTTATCAAACTTACCATGCTTAGATTTCTCATCCCTTCTGACATCCTACCTCAAGACCAGGTCGCCTTTTTGAAATATCTCCTTCTTGGTTTTCTTGTCAAAAGTTGATTTGATATTTCTCTGGTATGCCTCAGTTATATGATTCGGTGCTTCTCTCTTTTGTTGAACATCTATAATTTGAAAGATTCTCCTCTGGATTCCATTTGGCTCCTCAATTTCTTCCTGTAGGAATTTTAGAATTGGTAGGCTGAGTTGAGTAGGGAATACAACATATATCCCATAGATTAACTGAAATGGTGAGGTTCCCAAGGATCTATTGGTGTTGATCCTATCAGCCCACAAGGCATACTTAAGTTTAGAGTCCCAAGATTTCTTGTTTTCAGTCAACAATTTCTTGATGATCCTGATGAGAGTTGTGTTTGATGACTCGACCATCCGATTCCCCAAAGGATAATAGGGCATGGAATTTTTTAAGGCGATGCTATGGTTGCCACATAATTCAATCATAGCTTTGGACTTGAATTCTTGGACACTGTCTGTTATAAGATTACTAGGGCAGCCGAACCTGGAAAAGATATTGGTTTCAAAAAAATTCATAATCACCTTGTCAATAGCATTCCTGGTGGGAACAACCTCTATCCATTTGGTAAAGCAGTCAGTGGAAATAAGGATCCACTTGTGCTACCCACTGGAGGGTGGATTTATCTCACGTATGACATCTAATCCCCATTCCTGAAAGGGGCCACTGGTAGTGGTAGGTTTTAGGGGTAGTGAGAGTAATTTTTGTTTTCCTGTAAACTTTTGACATTCATTGCATGCCCTTACTGTGGTGAATACATCAGAGAAAAGGGTGGGATAGTAGTACCCTTCCCTTAGGGTCTTGAGGGATGTGTCTTTCCAATGTTGGTATCCTCCAAAAAATCCCATGTGCATATCTATTGTGACTTTTTTTATCTTCATTTTTATCAAGACACTTTAATAGGATGCCGACAAGATCCCTCCAATACAAGTTATGATTAAAAATGAAGAGTGTTATAGCCTTTAATTTGAGAAACTTGGCCCTCATTTTCTTCAAATATGGTGGACATTCTAGGTGCTGCAAAAAGTAAATAACATCTTTGTACCAAGGTGAAGAAGAGTATTTTTCAAAAACCTATGTGCTGTCTTGCCCAGAATGTGTTATGGGTGCATCAGATTGGGTGAAGGTATGATGCAATTACAACACCTTACAGTTTGATTATGATAACAACTTGGCAAGTCCCTTCCCCTTAATCAACTTGGTGGGATTTATGTGCAGGTCATATTCCAACAATTTGACAATCCATTTCCCTCTTTTCCCTTCACTGTCTCGCTGGACTAGAATCTCTTTGACACTTCTACTATGAATGTAGGTTGCTATGCTAGACTATAACACATACACCCTGAAGGATTTCAATGCTTTGACCAACACATAGGAAAGATTTTCTAATATGTCATCCTTCAACTCATCATCTCGGATGGATTTGCTGGAAAAGGATATGGGTTGTTCATTCCCTTCTTCATTCTTTTGTAGTAGAAAACAACAATAGTTTCCTTAGAAGCGAAAGTGAAGATAAAGAATTCTTTGGTATAGTCAGGGTTGACCAATATAGGGGATTCAACCAAATATTGTTTGATCATTTGGAATGATGATGTTTCCTCCTATGACCACTTGATAGCAACATCTTTCTTCAACATGTTGGTGATAGGATTTATGATTTCAGCAAAGTTTGGCACAAAGCACCTTAAAAATTTTATTCTTCCTATAAAAGACTGAATAGACTTATTGTTTCTAGGGATTTCAATTTCCTGAATGGCCTCCACTCTCTTAGGGTCTATTTTTATACCTTTTGTTGATATGATGTGACCTAGGAGTTTACCTTCTGGCATAGAAAAGTGGGACTTCCTGGGATTCAAAGAAATCCCATACCTTCTACATTTTCAGAAAATATTCTTAAGGTGTTGTAAATGTTGATCATATGATTTGGAGAAAATGGTGATGTCATCTAAATATATGACCATAAACTTGTCTTTATCCCCCATGAAAGCTACATCCATATCCCTCTAAAAGTTGGTCGTTGCATTCATCAGCCCAAAGGGCATCTTGTCTTACATGAATTCCCCCCAAGGGGTGGTGAATGGTGAATGGATAAACACATATCATGATTCAGCTCAAATTAGTTGTCATCTTGTTTGGCTTTAATTGAGATTACAGTAGGTCAGTCAAGTGTGTTGTATGCACAGAGAAAAACCATGAACCAAAATACAACATTCATAGAATTCCATTTCAGGCTTGAAATACAAGCAAACAGATAGGTTCAGTTTTCGACGGTGGAGATCCCATGTACAGTTTATATTAATGGATCTCATGAATTCAAAGTTTCAAAGTCGCACAAGGATTAACGACCAGACAGAAGTATCGAAGAGTTGAAGTCCCAAAGTGATGAGATACCGCCACGTCAACTAGGCCCGTACTGTTCTGGGATATTTCCATGCTCTACATCTCGAAGTTTCGAAGAGCCGAAGTGCTGAAGTGATGAGAGACTGCCACGTCAACTGAGTTCGTACTACTCTAGGATATTTCCATGCTCTACATCCCGAAGTCCTGAAGTGACAAGAAACTACCACATCAACCGGGTCCATACTACTTTGAGATATTTCCATGCTTTACATCCCGAAGTCCCGAAGAGCTGAAGTCCCTAAGGGACAAGAGACTGCCACATCAAATGGGCCCATACTACTCCGAGAAATTTCCATGCTTTACATCTTGAACCCCAAAGTGTCGGAGAAACATGGAACTCATTCACCTGAGATACATGGAACTCATACATCAAGGCACATGGCATTCATTTCAGGCTGCCACATCACTACAGGCCCATACTACTCCAGAAGGTATACAAACTTTGCATCCAAAATCTCTCAAACTCCAAAGTGTCGAAGTGACGAGAGACTACCACATCACTTTGGGAGATATTCATGCTCCGCATTCAAGATATCCCGAGCTCTAAGAAATTGGTTCCATCGCTAAAATAAGGGAGTTCTACTATGGTAGACAGATAGATATTTAGTAGGGATGCTAAAATATAAGGGTTACCTAGATCACAGATTACAACAAGATCGACAACCACACTTCATTGTGGGTACAGAAAATGCTCTAACTTTAATCTTCTAGAGCGGTCCCACAATTGAAACCATGGTGTAGCTTGTGAGGTATGTGGAAGTTGGTGGTGGATTGCGGGAGTCAGAGCGGTTTGGATCCAAACCACCCTCAACAACTTCCGCAATCACATGCTTATATGACATCAGGTCACCATGTCACCACATTAGGTTTAAGAATCCAGTGGTGACTCCACATCTTTAAGAAGTAATATTTTCAATTGGAAGCCATCTTGGCTCATAGGTTTTCTCCTTTTAATTTCTCCATTGTTCCTAATTTTCCAAATACTGTGCCTACTATAGATGAATGGGGTGATTACTTGCCCAAATTTAGAGAAAATAAAGATGACAACCTCGTTGAGCATTTTCTTGAGTTTCATGAACTCATGCATCAGTGCGRAATACATCATGAGGAAGTTTTAATGAAGATGTTCATGTACTCATTAGAAGGAGATACTCATGAATGGTACCGGTCCTTGCCTCMTGCTAGCATATCTTCCATGAAACAGTTCCATGCAACATTTAGTGATCATTGTAAATGGTTTTTTCCAGCTGATTTATGTTTTAAAAATTGTTGTGAATAATTTGGAACTCATATTCGACAGTTAATTATTAGTTCTTCTAGAAGTATAGATGAAGGGGATGATAATGCCGAGGAAGAGAAAGAAGATTCATTATCAGTTGTATCTTCTTCCCATTCTGTTATACAACATGGTGACTTCCAACATTCTTTTAAAAATGAAAATGATGATGAGAAGGCAATGAATGTTGATGTTAAATCCTTAGTTAGTTTGGATTTCCGGCAAAATGTTTTTCATCTTTGTGTTTCTGATTCAGCTAACGATAGTCATGACTGTGATCGATTTGTTGTTCAAATTTTTCATGAGGATTTAGTTCTTGTTTGTGATATATTTGAATTTGAACAAACTCCATTTACTAGTTATGAAAAGGAGCTACTGAATCCACATTTCAAATATTCTTTTATAGTAGATATGGATCTGCATTCCCTGGAAATCGTTGAGAAGCAATAAATATATAAGTCTGAAAATGACCTTTTGGAACAAGAACGAGAAAAAGAAAGTCATGTAGAAGACATACTCTCTTAATTAGAAAAACCATATGAACAATATAAAGAGTGTTTTGTTTCCCTTAATGGTTGTGAAGCATATGATCTTAGTGAGTTATTTCAAGGAGAACATGAAGAGTATAATCTTATCAATAATGCAGATCTCATACAACAAAAACTTTTTCTTCTCAACCAGTTGGGGGTTTTCCACAAGTTTCAGGATCCAATAACAAGTTGGATGGATTCTTGTTTTTCCAAAACCACAAAGGTTGTAAGTTTTAGCATGATCATCATTTTCAACCAGAAGTACCAGATGCCTGCTAACTTTTTGTCACATTTGTTATACCCTATTTGGATTATTTTAAAAAGTGGCATGCACAAAGTTATGGTTCTTAGTCAAATGGTTTATTGGTTTCATTGGAAATGGAATTACACATGATTGAGTTGGTTTGCAATTGAAAAGAGTAGTTAGTAAGAGAATAAGCTCATAGTTCGAGCATTTAATTTTAAATTTTTAGTTCGCAGATTGTTTTTCAGTGGGTTGATTTTCAATAGCTTGTTTGCATAAGAGACTCCATAGCCTGAAAAAGGCACTAGCTTCAGTTTCAAGTTTCAATAAAGACTCCATATTCCAACAAAGGAACCGTGGTTAGCTTCAATGTTAATTTTCAGAGATACATGGTTGAGAGACGGTGGTAGAGATACATGGAAATAGAGGTAAGAAAAGGAATGTGGGAACAAGTTATTGAGCCCAATGGATAAGGAACTGATCTGTTGTTCTTAGCATGTCATAGGGAAGTGATATCCCTGGTTGGAGCCAATGTTGTAACCTAGTTTTTCACCCCTGCATCTCCTCTCTCATTTCCCTATACCTTCATGAAATATTTCCCCTTAAATTTGATAAAGTCGGTTTCCCATCTGTTCAATAACTTGGTTTTCCTTGTTGTCTTTCTCTACTGATTCTTTGTGTAGAGTTTTTCTATTTGTTTTGAAGGATAAACACATATCGTGATTCAATTTGAATTACTTGTCATCTTGTTTGCCTTTAATTGAGCTTACATTAGGTCAGTCAAGTATGTTGTATGCATAGGGAAAAACCAGAGAAAAAATGAAGCATTCAGAGTAGTCCATTTTGGGCTTGAAATACAAGAAAATAGACAAGTTCAATTTTGAATGGTGGAGATCCCATGTATAGTTCAAATTAACGACTCTCATGCATTCATAGTTTCAAATTCATGCAAGGATTAATGACCAGATAGAAGTCCCGAACAACCAAAGTCTTGAAGTGACGAGAGACTGCCACGTCAACCAGTCCCATACTACTTCGGGAGATTTCCATGCTCTACATCGCGAAGTCCCAATGAGCCTTAGTCCTGAAGTGATGAGAGACTGCCATGTCAAATGAGCCATACTACTTCAGGATATTTCCATGCTCTACATTCCAAAGTCCTGAATTTATGAGAGACTTCCATGTCAATCGGGTTTGTACTACTCCGAGAGATTTCCATGCTTTACATATCGAAGTCCTGAAGTGACAAGAGACTACCAGGTCAACTAGACCCATACTAATCCAGGATATTTCCATGCTTTACACCCTGAACGTCGAAGTGTCAGAGACACATGGCACTCATTCACCTAAGACACATGGAACTCATACATCAAGACACATGGCATTCATTTCAAGATTCCACGTCACTCTGGGCCTGTACTACTCCGAGATTTATACAAACTTTTCATCCAAAAGATTTCGAACTCTGAAGTGACAAAGTGATGAGAAACTGCCACATCACTTTGGGAAAAAGTCACTTCGAGAGATATTCATGCTCCGCATTCAAAATCTCTCGAGCTCTAAAAAATTGGCAATCATATAGGGAAGTTCTAATATGGCAGACAAATAGAACTTTAGCAAGGCTACTAAAATAGCAAGGTTACCTAGATTGTAGATTACAACACGATCAATGACCACACTTCATTGCAGGGATAGAAAATGCTCAAACGTTAATCTTCCAGAGAGGTCACACAATTGAAACCATGTTATAGCTTGTGAGGTATGTGGAATTTGGTGCTGGATTGTGGGAGTCATATTAGTGTGGATCCAAACCACCCTTGACAACTTCCACAATCACGTGCTTATATGATGTCAGGTCACCACGTCACGCTGGGATATTTTCACGCTGCACATCCAGTTGTCTTCAATGGCCTCCAATAGTGTGCGTGCATGCCATGATCAATGTAGAACTCAACTCTATCACTCTGAATCAGTTTCTGACACAATCTCAGTTCATTCCAACGCTCCCATCAGTCTAATTTCATTGCTAGTGTTAGTTTTCAATTATTCAGTTCAAGACTCTGTTTAGTTTAAATCATAATAAGTGGTCTTCTATGTGTGATAAGAACCACTCTTTTTTATTAAGTCAAGTACGAAGTATACATTGTTGTACTCCAAAAATGTTTTAGTCAAGTTAATAAGTCATCTACAATTGTTAATGTAGAGTTAAGTCTTAGTCCAAGATGGATGAGTGCCTCTGCAACCCTGATAAATATGCAGTTTCTATATGTTTTGAAGAGGGGGCAGTTTTTTGGGAAAGGATAGAAATACACCAGACTGGTTGGACCCTTTCTATGCATGGATTAAATCTCTCTACCTGGTGAATATACTCTTGATGACAATGTTTCATTCAAATCTTCATGTGTTTTTATCTTATCTTGAATGTAGTTTTTTATTTGTGCAAAGTACATTTCATTTCCTTCGGCTATTGTATAACTTGTCTTTATTGATATGCAACTTGTGAAAAAAACTAATGCTTGGTGAAGATTTGTTTTTTATCGCAACCTGAGGGAGTAATTGCATTTTTGATACATGTTTAATGCCTTGAAATGATATTTTAAGTATTAAACTTCTTGCAACAGATTATACATTGAGTGTTTTGTTGTTTCCCTTTGTTTTTGTTATTTCACTTATCTATCATTTGTGTGCCACCAACCAAGGAGGACCCTCGTCCATATAATTTTTCCAACACCAACCATGCTCTTGTCTTGGTAGAACCAACCCTCCAACTGACCAACAAAAATTAAAAAACAACCATTCTAAACTTGAGGTGGCCTAGCTTTTCCCTTTAGCAGTCAGGTGCAGACTTTAGGACCAATAGGAGGAACCTCTGTTTTTTTGTTCTGATCATAGATTGTGGATTTAGGAGTGCCTATTATAGGCCTCAATTCATATTTATTTTGGGGCTGGCCTTGAATAAATCCCTCTTCCCCTATCTCAATATCGAATTGATTTGACATTTGTGCTACCTTATAATCTTGTTGTGTTAAGTGACTAGTGTAAAAATCTTTTTCATTGAAAAGTAAAACAACATCATCTACAACATCCCCATCTACATCCATCTCCTCAATCTAATTGTTTTGGAAAGGAGGTACTACTCTTTGTTCATCAACATTCCACCTCTCTCTTTGCATTATCCTAGGGACATCATTCAACCTTCTAAACTGGTTTGGACTTTTGTTCCCATCCCCTTGAAAAGCTCTGTTTAGTTGTTTAGATTCCCATTTCAACTTAGTTATTTCAGATGCCAAATCCTTCAAAGTTTTGGTTATTTCATCAAGTTTAGGATTATATGTGGCTGGGTTATAGGAGGCAGGGGAATCCTCTCTATGTTTCTTCTTGTCCTTTTCAGATCTAGTCTTTAACATGTTTGATGCTAAGATGTTGGATTCAATTGCTTCTTGCATGGAAAACAAGGTGGTGGATCTTATCTCCCTCAACAGAAGGGAGAAATATGCATCAAATGCATTGGCATAAGTGATCTTGGTAGAGGCTTTAGTTGGTTTGATCTCATCTGGGATTCTACCATGCATCTTATTGAATCTCTTGGTAAAGTCTGAAATAGACTCACCATTCTTTCTCTTAAGGGCCCCAAACTCAACGATGTAATACATATAATCTCTTCTATCTCACGATTTATTTATGAAGGATTCATATAGTGCATCAATATATGTAATGGAGGCTAGAGGGAGATCATGAAACCATTTCCTAACATCCCCATCCAAGATCTATACAAACAAACTCGTCCACACATATGCATATTCAATGTTGAAGTTGTCTGCAAAGTTGTAGAAGGCTACCATATGTTCCTTAGTTGTGACATCACGTTCCCCATTATATCTTGGTAAATATTTCATTTAATTTGTGGTTGAGAGTGCATGTAAGCCTACAAGAAAAACTAGGGGTGCATATCTGGTAGCAATTATGGCATCCATACTGTTAACAACCATTTTTTGGGAAATAGGAATATATAGATTGATTGGAGATGAAGGGGTGGGTGTTGGACTAGATGATGAAGTGGATGTAGGAGTTGAAGGTGTCCGAGTTTCCTTGGAATTGTGATTCTCGGGGCTAGAAAATGGACAAAAGTAGATTCTTTAGGTGTAGCTTTACCCTTGAGATATGAGGTATATCTCTTAGCCAAAGTGATTTTTCTTAGTTATATTTATGGCTTAGATACTACTATGTATTTATATAAAAACATACAAAAACTGCATATTTATCCGAGTTGCAGAGGCTCTCGTTCATCAGGGACCGAGGCTTAACTCTACACTACCAGTTGTAAAAATACTTATTAACTTAGATAAAACATTACTAGAGTACATTAAGGTATACTACAAGCTTGACTTAATAAAAAAGGAGTGGTTCTTATCACACATAAAAGACCACTTATTATCTTAATCTAAAAGAGTCTTGAACTCAAAATAACTAAAACTATTGCTAGCAATGAAACTAGACTGATGCATATGCTGGAGTGAACTGATATTTGAAAGAAAATGACTAGGAGTGACAGAACTATCAAGCACTGGCATCCATGCGCTTTGTTGGAGGCCACTGGGAGATAACTAGATGTGTTGGTAGTGTTCTTCCTCAACTTATCTCCTGGGTGGAAGAAGCAATTCTTCTGACGGTTTTTTTGGAGTCTTTGATATTCCCTATACAGTCCGGGTGTGTAGTTTCTCCAATTCCTGGATATGGTGTCGCAAGGTCAGGATATGAAGCTTCAGTTCTGTACTTGTTGACTATCATTGAGTTGTTGTCAGACGAGAAATATGATTCCTTTGAATGGCTCGACGTTCCTGGTTTGTCGTAGTTTAAAAAATTCAAAATATGCAATAAAGGAGGATAAGCCACTTCATAAACTCAACGTTCAAGAGCTTGGGAGTGCAGAGTACACATATCTCCTAGAGGACTGAACTCCTGGAGTCATTAACCAACGCTTTTTTCTAATTAACCCATGATTATCTTTATCCTTAAACATTTCAAGACTTTGGGACTCTGACTCTTTGGGGTTTGGGAGCTCCTAAATGTAGAGTTTAACAATGTCCCAGAGTGATGTGGAAGTTTTGGGCTCTGGCACTTTGGGGCTCCAACACTTCGGAGGTTCGGAGAACTATATTTGCTCTAAATTGAAATCTTCTAGAGTGGCAATTTCCCAGTTCTGACGTGGCCATATGATGTCACAATCATTGATGTGTCACAAAAAGAGAGTGACATGTGTCACCTAAAAATGAGCATATGATGTACCCAAAGGTGCCTGAAATGAGTGCCACATGTCATAACAGATGAATGACACATGTATCAACAGATGAATTCCATGTGTCTCAACAGATGAATTCCATACGTCCCAGGATTTTTGGCGTTCATAGCTCTAGGGAACTTTGTTTTCTCTAGATGAAAATTTCCCGTAGTAATAATCTCGTGAATTCATTAACCACACTTATTTATAATTAATCCGAGATTAATATATCTTATCATTAATCATTTTGGGACTTCAAAACTCTTGGTCTTCGGGGTTCGGGAGATTTTGAATTACGATTATACATATCTCTTGAAGTAACAATGATGTGGAGTGACGTGGATGCATGATGTCACAAATGCTAATGTGTCACAAAAAGAGAGTGACACATGTCACTTGGAAAAGAGAAAATGATGTCACCAAAGTAACATAAATGAGTGCCACATGTCATCTAGAATCAAACGACATGTGAGATATGACGTTAGCTAAAAAATACTCTGGCACTTTGATAATTCAGGGATTTGGAACTTCAAAGGTTCGTGCTTGTTTTAGATCAAAAACTACTAGATTAACGAACTCACGAAGTGATGTGGAAGTGAGGGTCCACTCTGGCACTTCGTGGATTCTTGAATGCAGAGTTTGAATATCTCTCAAATAACTAACCTTGCGGAGTGATGTGGCAATTCGGGGCTCTAGAACTTCGGGGGTTCACACTCGTTGTTAAACCCCATATGATTTTGAAAATCCAAATGCATGAGATCCATTGATATGAATTGACTGTTGTATCTCCATAGTCGAAAATTTAACCTTTTTGTTTGCTCACAATCTAAGCCTGAAATTCACTGCTCTGACTTGTTGCATTTTTCTTTTGGATGTTTCCTATGAAAACAAAGGACTTGGATGACATGTCGCATGCTCAATCAATGGTAAATATGATGACAAGTATTTTCAAACTCAAACCAGAACATGTAATCACCTTCTAAGAAAGAAAAATATGGTGCAAAATAAGTAAAGAAGGGTAGGGGCCATTGAAGATGAGTGATTAAATCATGGAGAATAAGCTTAGAAACCACAAAACAAAATTCAGACTTGATGGATGTATAGGGTAAAGGAGGGAAAGGGCAGGGGTGTATACCTAGGTTACAACAACAAGAACATAATAACTTAGAAAAGGATAATATTTTTTGGGTTTTGTCTACAGTATTAGGAGATACAAAAGTGTCAAAGAGGGAAGCTGGCCAATTATGGTCTAATTTTCTAGAAAATGCAAATTACATGTTTATGAAGATGAGGGTCAAGATCAGTGGCAAGGGCACAATTACTGTCGAGACTTTTACAGATTCATGAAAATAGAGATGAATATATTGTGCGAATGGGTTGGATGGATTTCAAGGAGTTTGGAGTGGTGGTTCCAAAAAAAGGAAAAATCCACTATTCCATGCCACTTTTGGGGGGATTTTGGGATTTTCAGAGGAGGAAAACAATCCCCAGATGGAAAATATTGAAAAACTTATTTACTCAACATTTTGTATACTCATAGAGGAAAACAACTTTGGTTTAGGGAATTTTTTCCAAAAGTGCACATTTTGGGAGATAGCCAGTTTGGCTAAAAATTCAAGTCTAAAGAATCAAATTGAAAATATGAGAGTTGTTATGAATTCTATGTCATCATTTTTATCTATGTATCACACAAAATTTTCCCTGGTTCCTGACAGATTTACTTCTACAAGTGACAAAAGTTGGTGTCTGGGATTAATTGCATTAAGACAAAAAGTGTACAAAATGAGTAAATCAACAATATTTAGATGACTATAATTTTATGTTAGAACTCATAATTGAATGAGAAATAATCTGTTGGAAATATCTTGGATATGATAACCCATATGTTCAGTCAGAATTGTGAATTGAGCAGTAAACTACCCAGGTAATTAGAAGGAAGATGATCAATAAACTTAAAGATGCATAATTAAGTAGAAAGGGAAATCCAAGAAGCCATAATTTCCAGGTTGGAGATCCAAATGAAGCTTGAGTATAGTCATTGGAAACATAGTTCAAAGGATGAGGAATAATGCAAGTGCATATCCTCAATATGTGAATTGGTTTCTTTAAGAAGTTACAGAATCAAACATCTTGGTGTAGTGTGTGATATGGAAGACCTCCAATGAAATTTTAATGTGGGAAAATAATTCTATATGAAATATGTGCATAGCAAATGTGGATGATGAGTAGGAAATACCATCTTGAATTCATGACATTTCATGTGCACTAGGTACACATAGAGGTGCAAAGAATGGGAATATGAAGGGTGGTTTAAAAAAAAGATAAAAATGTTTGAACCTTGAATCAAGGATGAGCATAGACACTCGAGGGGAGAGTGTTATGTCAAGGATTCTTCAGAAGATGACCAAAGGCCACGAATGAACAATGTTAAGTTATGAATCCAGGTACAACCATGAGGGTTTGGGAATCCAAGAATCTAGTGTTCTAATAAAGAGGGCCATAATGCATATATGAAGGTAAGGTGCATTGTCTCCATGAATTATTCTATGAATAATTAGAGCAATACATTCACTATGTTAGAGTACTTAGTAGAAACAAGGTGCAATATTAAATCACTCAGTGGTTGAGAGAGAGAAAATTCCATTATGTGCATATTTTTTCTAGATGGATTCAATTAGACTCCAACAAGAGGTAATATATAAAAAACAATTGGATTCTATAATTGGAAAAAGTCGATGAATAGTTGAGATAAGTGGAAAAAGGTATCGTAAGTGGATTCCAAGCTAGTTGGAGTAGATTGTAGCACTCAAAGAAATATGACAACAATGAAAGGGTATTTTTGATGCATATGGAGAATGTTGAGTACATTTCAAGGGTATTGAGTGTATGTCCAAGGTAGAATGGGATGGAAATTTAAGAAGAACACAAATAGGGAAGTGGTCTTTAGAAAGGAAATTCCTAAGAAGACACATGATGAAGAAAATGGTTTTATACTTGACATGGTATGCAAAATATATGGAACCTAAAAATAACTATCTCAACTATGCAAGGAAGTAATTGGAAAAGGATACAATGTTGCAAGTTCCAATTGTTGGAGATATTACACATACCTAGGATATTTTTTCTTATTTTTCTATGTTTATTAGTCATTATTGAGGGTCTCCCATTTTTTAGGATCCTCTCCTACATTCTAGGAGAATATTATCTTTAGTTTAGATTTAGTTACACTTACTTATACTAGTGGAATTCACTCATGCATGGAAACCTCGGTTTTATCACCAATAGTTGCATGTGTTTCTCTCACTTCCACACGTGTGACTCAGTTAATTGAAGACTACATGACTAGTTGACTAGAACTAGGTGGTAGTTAACTCCGGTTACTGCCTATGTGTGTCTAGATCTCTCTAGACCACCACTATGGAGCATTGGATTCTCTTGTAGTGTGCATTATTGTGTGATACAAAGTATATCACTATTCTTGTATCATTTCTCTCATTTGGTTAATACATTTCTATTCTTTTCTCTCCAATTTTTCTCTCATCTTCTCACTTTTGCAAGTTGTATTTGTTCTTCTGCTAGCTAGATCTCCTTTGAATGTACTCACCACATTATACATGGTAATAGATCCCAAAAGACACTAGCAAGTATTTCCACAAACACCCCAATTTGCAAGTACTGAAGACAGAAAAAAGAAACATAAAAGATGGATTAATCACTGACAATTCTTCTTATGCCTCACATTCTCTCCAAGATCAATGTGCCATAGATGCATTAGCCATATCTAGAAATCCATGATCTGGGTTGATCTGATTTTTGGTATAGAGATGCATTGCATAGGAAATCTCATGTGTGCCAAAAATCTCCAATACGCATATCGTATTTTAGGAGATAAAGTTGTTTTTATCAGATATATAGCTACCACAAATCCATCAATGATATATCAAAATCCATGATATGGGTTGATCTGATTTTTTGTAGTGAGATGAATTTCATATGGATTCTCACACTCACCAAAAATAGCCAATACCCACATCATAATTTAGGATATACAATGGTTTATCATATCTATTATTGCATGCAACCGATCAACAAAACCTCAGATCACTACTTCGATAGACATATCTCACTGATATCATTCATTGGGAGAGAATCATTGTAATGGAGGAAAAAGATGTAGTCATCTCCACCCTTCAAAGTCCGAATCTAAAAATTGTCAAAGAAGTTAGCAAACTTTGAGGTGGATAAGAGAAATCCAAGATTTGTCTTCAAAACTTGTGTACCTATTTTTCCAGGTGTTAGCACTGAGAATCACCCTTAGACTGCAAGAGGATAAGTCGAGTACCCATAAAAAAGTAAATGTATGAAGAGGGTTTGAGTAGGTGGGGGTCATGATAAGACTACAAATAAAGGAGAAGGTAACATAGGTGACCGCAGATCAGTCTGAGACCATTGGGTTATGGAGTCATAAGTATCGCACTTAATGAAGGAAATTAAATTGCCTATTAGACAAAGGATTTATGTGGTGATGAGTGTAGGAACCAAAAATTAACTAATCCTAAAAATTTCACACAATTAAACATAAATTTCTTTCAATGCCTAAGTAGTTCAATAATCATTGTATAAGCATAGAATTTTCAACAGAAAATTTAATTTATCCACAACATGAATTAAATTTACGAACAACATGCTAATAATTTACATATTCATCACATAACTAAGAAAATTCATAAATAAAATACCTCTTCATGATGCTAACCCCAATCTTTGTTTGTCCAAGCTGAGGTTGAAACTGTGCTAAACTCTGCCCAAAACCGACTAACCACCCAGCCAGCTAGGAGCAGCCTGTACAACTCCCTAGCTCTAGGATACCGTAAGGAATCTTGGCCCCCATGCCCAAAACCCCCAGCAACCCGGTGCCCCCTGCAATGGTTCACAAAAACTCCAAATATCAAACTCCCCACACCAGAAAAATATGCCAAACAAA
>JZKD02S1904181.1:521493-545979 GCA_000966675.3 Picea glauca
GACTTATAAGTGTATGCAAGACCCTAGAAAGAAATGTTTTCAGGTTAGCTACCATGATCCTATCATGCAGTACAAGAAAGGTTGGGGATCATTTAAAATAAAGAGAGGATTGACCCTATGTTACAGTTGCAGAAGACTGGGACATATTTCTAAGGAATTCCTTGGGAAAAGATCTAGTTGTCTTTGTGGTAAAGCTATGGACCATGAAGTATTGGATTTTCCTAGAATGATTGCTAATCTTGAAGAAATGAACATGAGACAAGAAAACCCTAAGACAAATCCATAAGCTAAGATTATGATAGAACCCTAGAAAGAATCAGAGAAAGTATTGCTACATATGAAAGAAACCTTGAATGACCAATGACATGTCATATTTTCAGACACCTTGAAAGAAAAAGAATACCTTGAAGCAAGAATAGGAGACTTCGACATTGACTATGTTCTAGATGAGGAAACATAGGTGAATATCATGATAGAGAGAACCTGGGAAGCTATAGGGAGGCCTACTATGATTCCTTCAATAGGAGGAATAGGACATTCAAAGTAAAAATGATAAACCTATGTGGAAAGCTCACCCGAATACCTATGAATGCCAATGGAACTTAGACAGAGGAAGATTTTGAGATTATTAAATTTATTGAGAATAGTGCCCCATTTACAATGCTATTAGGAAAACCTTGGATTGAAAGAGATCATGCCAGAAGGAAAGAAGAAGAAGAATTTTTAGAGAAGACGAAGCAAGAGTTAAAATAATTCATGACTAGAAGGATCGCATACTTGATTGAAGAACAAAATAACAAATCTAAGTTATTTAACACTAGAGAACCAGATGTTGAAGTTGCAAGAACACTATAATTGTACAAAATATTGAAGTACCTATTCCAGATAAAGAATAAGGATCACCCTCAAATCTTAGAAAATAATCTCAACAACGCAAAGTGACTATGCCAAAAGAAGGTAAGGATCAGAACGGAAAAAGGCATACCGAGATGAATCTCACTGGGAAGAAGGCTAGAAAGCTAAGTAAGAAGAGATATAATATTGACATGTTATAGAAGGTTCCAAAGGAAGCCTCGGAGAAGGAAAATTTGTAAAATTGGAGCTTCGTCAGGATATCAGAATAGCGACACATGGTACTTCGCCATGGCGAAGAAATATATCCCTTGGGGACATTATAACCGTTAGACCAATGCTCTAAACGAGTATAAAGACATATATGGACAGACATCTTGCCAGCTAACCGTTGGGACCGTGCCATAATAGACAGAATAGAGTTAATGAAGGCTTCATATCCGTTGCAAGTGACCCGTTGCCAAGTTACCTATTTATCCCATCGCGCCATGCACTGAGAACACTTTTTCCAACTGAGAGTTTGATCCCGCAGACTAATTTTATTTTTCACAATGATCATCATGCTCTTTCTCTCTATCACATTACTATGTATAAGTTACTCCCCGAACCTGAGATTGTTAACCCTAAGTGTGTATGTCGGACGAGTTGAGTGCTATAGAGAAAGTTGTTGAAGAAGTTCTGATCGACCTCATGACTGAAAGAGTCATGTCGATGTCTATAGGTGTACAAGAATCATCGACAAGAGGACTTCTAGCCTCTTCGTCCACTACTCGTGGAGATGGACCATCCCGACCATCAGATGAAAAGAGAACCAAGCACAAGGATGATCTAGCGAATGCCAAATTGATCCCGACCATATTACCCACCTATATACCACCTCTGAGTGGATAAGTAAATCTAGACAACATGCCCAGAGACTTCCAATACACCTTGGTTACAGCGTACCTCCCGAAGGGGATATGCGCAGTTCGAGCAAACCAAGATAAGATTGCAGCGTTGAAGTTTAGCGACTTCAACCTCAGATATTGCAAATTCTATAACATTCTCTCCCCACATAAGTACCTAACCATAAATAAGGGGAATAATTCAAAGATAATCCCCCAGTCATGGAATATGAACCTCGCGCAGTCCACCCTACTGAACGTCATGAAGATTCCCCACTTCGGAAGACACCAGGAGGTGAATGCATGTGTCAAGTTGTTGTTGTCTTGTTACAATGGTGAATANGACTTATAAGTGTATGCAAGACCCTAGAAAGAAATGTTTTCAGGTTAGCTACCATGATCCTATCATGCAGTACAAGAAAGGTTGGGGATCATTTAAAATAAAGAGAGGATTGACCCTATGTTACAGTTGCAGAAGACTGGGACATATTTCTAAGGAATTCCTTGGGAAAAGATCTAGTTGTCTTTGTGGTAAAGCTATGGACCATGAAGTATTGGATTTTCCTAGAATGATTGCTAATCTTGAAGAAATGAACATGAGACAAGAAAACCCTAAGACAAATCCATAAGCTAAGATTATGATAGAACCCTAGAAAGAATCAGAGAAAGTATTGCTACATATGAAAGAAACCTTGAATGACCAATGACATGTCATATTTTCAGACACCTTGAAAGAAAAAGAATACCTTGAAGCAAGAATAGGAGACTTCGACATTGACTATGTTCTAGATGAGGAAACATAGGTGAATATCATGATAGAGAGAACCTGGGAAGCTATAGGGAGGCCTACTATGATTCCTTCAATAGGAGGAATAGGACATTCAAAGTAAAAATGATAAACCTATGTGGAAAGCTCACCCGAATACCTATGAATGCCAATGGAACTTAGACAGAGGAAGATTTTGAGATTATTAAATTTATTGAGAATAGTGCCCCATTTACAATGCTATTAGGAAAACCTTGGATTGAAAGAGATCATGCCAGAAGGAAAGAAGAAGAAGAATTTTTAGAGAAGACGAAGCAAGAGTTAAAAGAATTCATGACTAGAAGGATCGCACACTTGATTGAAGAACAAAAGAACAAATCTAAGTTATTTAACACTAGAGAACCAGATGTTGAAGTTGCAAGAACACTATAATTGTACAAAATATTTAAGTACCTATTCCAGATAAAGAATAAGGATCACCCTCAAATCTTAGAAAATAATTTCAACAACGCGAAGTGACTATGCCAAAAGAAGGTAAGAATCAGAACGGAAAAAGGCATACCGAGATGAATCTCACTGGGAAGAAGGCTAGAAAGCTAAGTAAGAAGAGATATAATATTGACAGGTTATAGAAGGTTCCAAAGGAAGCCTCGGAGAAGGAAAATTTGTAAAATTGGAGCTTCGTTAGGATATCAGAATAGCGACACATGGTACTTCGCCATGGCGAAGAAATATATCCCTTGGGGACATTATAACCGTTAGACCAATGCTCTGAACGAGTATAAAGACATATATGGACAGACATCTTGCCAGCTAACCGTTGGGACCGTGCCATAATAGACATAATAGAGTTAATGAAGGCTTCATATCCGTTGCAAGTGACCCGTTGCCAAGTTACCTATTTATCCCATCGCGCCATGCACTGAGAACACTTTTTCCAACTGAGAGTTTGATCCCGCAGACTAATTTTATTTTTCACAATGATCATCATGCTCTTTCTCTCTATCACATTACTATGTATAAGTTACTCCCCGAACCTGAGATTGTTAACCCTAAGTGTGTATGTCGGACGAGTTGAGTGCTATAGAGAAAGTTGTTGAAGAAGTTCTGATCGACCTCATGACTGAAAGAGTCATGTCGATGTCTATAGGTGTACAAGAATCATCGACAAGAGGACTTCTAGCCTCTTCGTCCACTACTCGTGGAGATGGACCATCCCGACCATCAGATGAAAAGAGAACCAAGCACAAGGATGATCTAGCGAATGCCAAATTGATCCCGACCATATTACCCACCTATATACCACCTCTGAGTGGATAAGTAAATCTAGACAACATGCCCAGAGACTTCCAATACACCTTGGTTACAGCGTACCTCCCGAAGGGGATATGCGCAGTTCGAGCAAACCAAGATAAGATTGCAGCGTTGAAGTTTAGCGACTTCAACCTCAGATATTGCAAATTCTATAACATTCTCTCCCCACATAAGTACCTAACCATAAATAAGGGGAATAATTCAAAGATAATCCCCCAGTCATGGAATATGAACCTCGCGCAGTCCACCCTACTGAACGTCATGAAGATTCCCCACTTCGGAAGACACCAGGAGGTGAATGCATGTGTCAAGTTGTTGTTGTCTTGTTACAATGGTGAATATTTTTGTCTAAACCATTGTATAACAATTGATTCAAAGTTGATCAATCAGATCACAGGGTTGATTATGCAAGGACTTGATCCACAAGATTTTTACCCTGGAAAATCCATGGATCATGCTCTAGCACAAAAGATCAAGGACACTTATGGTGATGTTGATAAGGGCACGTGAGGCTACAAGGTAGATTCTATCCAGAGTGGTGCAGTGCACCTCGCCTGTCAGTTGATTGCAGGGAATTTAGTATGAAATAACCGACCTACCCAAGTCACCAGTTTTGTAGTCAACCTCGCAGGGAAGTGCGCGAAAGGCCTTCAGATGAATTGGGTGAAGTACCTGGTGAACCAATTAGAATTCGTTTGCAGAGAAGCACAAGATCAAGGATATGAATTTCATTTCAAGTGGCTCTTTATACTCATAGATTTTATTGCCTGGGAGATGTCGGAAGGTACGACCTTCCTAGACATCAAGCTAATTGAACTACTGGCCGTGAAGTTCAGTACATTGTGGTATTCAAGCGATATTAATAAACAGTGGCAGTGAAATGTTGTTTTCCATAACTACTACAATCAACTGAATATATCCATCTAGTTCGAGCCTTGCATGACTCTGAAAACCCTACATCAGTTCAGGCCTTTAATGAATTTCAGCGCATATCAGAATTTTATTTACATCACAGCGTGCACTAACGAACACAAGCAACATATTNAATAGAGTTAATGAAGGCTTCATATCCGTTGCAAGTGACCCGTTGCCAAGTTACCTATTTATCCCATCGCGCCATGCACTGAGAACACTTTTTCCAACTGAGAGTTTGATCCCGCAGACTAATTTTATTTTTCACAATGATCATCATGCTCTTTCTCTCTATCACATTACTATGTATAAGTTACTCCCCGAACCTGAGATTGTTAACCCTAAGTGTGTATGTCGGACGAGTTGAGTGCTATAGAGAAAGTTGTTGAAGAAGTTCTGATCGACCTCATGACTGAAAGAGTCATGTCGATGTCTATAGGTGTACAAGAATCATCGACAAGAGGACTTCTAGCCTCTTCGTCCACTACTCGTGGAGATGGACCATCCCGACCATCAGATGAAAAGAGAACCAAGCACAAGGATGATCTAGCGAATGCCAAATTGATCCCGACCATATTACCCACCTATATACCACCTCTGAGTGGATAAGTAAATCTAGACAACATGCCCAGAGACTTCCAATACACCTTGGTTACAGCGTACCTCCCGAAGGGGATATGCGCAGTTCGAGCAAACCAAGATAAGATTGCAGCGTTGAAGTTTAGCGACTTCAACCTCAGATATTGCAAATTCTATAACATTCTCTCCCCACATAAGTACCTAACCATAAATAAGGGGAATAATTCAAAGATAATCCCCCAGTCATGGAATATGAACCTCGCGCAGTCCACCCTACTGAACGTCATGAAGATTCCCCACTTCGGAAGACACCAGGAGGTGAATGCATGTGTCAAGTTGTTGTTGTCTTGTTACAATGGTGAATAATTTTGTCTAAACCATTGTATAACAATTGATTCAAAGTTGATCAATCAGATCACAGGGTTGATTATGCAAGGACTTGATCCACAAGATTTTTACCCTGGAAAAGCCATGGATCATGCTCTAGCACAAATGATCAAGGACACTTATGGTGATGTTGATAAGGGCACGCGAGGCTACAAGGTAGATTCTATCCAGAGTGGTGCAGTGCACCTCGCCTGTCAGTTGATTGCAGGGAATTTAGTACGAAATAACCGACCTACCCAAGTCACCAGTTTTGTAGTCAACCTCACAGGGAAGTGCGCGAAAGGCCTTCAGATGAATTGGGTGAAGTACCTGGTGAACCAATTAGAACTCGTTTGCAGAGAAGCACAAGATCAAGGATATGAATTTCATTTCAAGTGGCTCTTTATACTCATAGATTTTATTGCCTGGGAGATGTCGAAAGGTATGACCTTCCTGGACATCAAGCTAATTGAACTACTGGCCGCGAAGTTCAGTACATTGTGGTATTCAAGCGATATTAATAAACAGTGGCAGTGAAATGTTGTTTTCCATAACTACTACAATCAACTGAATATATCCATCTAGTCCGAGCCTTGCATGACTCTGAAAACCCTACATCAGTTCAGGCCTTTAATGAATTTCAGCGCATATCAGAATTTTATTTACACCACAGCGTGCACTAACGAACACAAGCAACATATTCAATCCTACTATAAGTTGACGGAGGAGGACTTGGAGGATATCACCAAGGATTTTTTGACATACCTCCTTATTCCAGCAGACCTTGTAGAGATATCCGACATCGACAACCTGTAAACTGCGTAGGATACACCCGGACCTAGCAGGACAAATAAGATTGAATAAGTCCAAGAATTAGACAACGCATCCATGAAAACTGCTTCCATATCACCAGAGTGAGGAGGTGATGGTGAAGAGTTAGATGACAAAGAAGTCGAACCAAAGCAAGGAGATGAGGTCGATCCCCTGAAGAAGAGGAAAGGTTCACCTCTGAAGCCTTCCTCATGGAAGAAATCGAAGCCAACCATGACCACGATGCAAACCGTCCTCACCTCCGAATACTTCGACTTCCTCATAGAAACCTTGCAAGATGATTTGCTCAAAATAGAAGAGAAACAAGAAGCAAATAAAGATGAGATATATGATCAAATTGAGACTAAACTCTGAGGAGTACAGGAGGCCCTACAATCCATCCACGTAGTCTCTTGTACATCGAGAGAGCCAGAATTGGGAGATGATCCAACTCAACTCCACTGCCTAGCTAATACATTCGAAGCTCATCTTCAATGAGCATAGGAAGAAATAGAGCAAGCCACCTAGGCTTTGACACAAGTACAAGGAGTACTCGTAGAGAAATGCAGTGTTGTAGAACAGGAAAAGCTTTCTCTCCAAGCAAATTTTGATAAATAAAAATCACAACAATAGAAAGAAAAGGAACAGTTTCTCGCAGAGAAAATCAAAGTAAAAGAAGCGGTCAACAAAGCACTTCGATCTATGAAAGTCTTAAAAATCAAGAAAGAAGAACGAGTTACACAATAGGTAAACCAGCTCATATAATCCATCTAGTAGCTACAACAATGCATAGCATATTTGGAGCTACGTGTTGTACCTAAGACCCCACAATATGTAAGAGACCAAACGGAAGCAACCGCTCAGAGAGAAATTGAAAGGTTAAAGGATATTACCCTGGAATGTAAGGAACTCATTGATTGTAGTGCCCAGACCTATGAACAAATCACAGAGAACCCAGAACTGAAGGCACTGGATTCACAACTCCAAGAGGCTAAGTATGAAGATGAAAAGATACAGGTGGAGCTGAAGTCCCTGTCAGCTGTGAAAAGAATGAAGTGCTCCCAAGAGAAACACACTGCACAGCAGAAGATCCATACTATCCAGAGTAGAGTTATGGAAGTAACCTAGAGGCTGCAACCTATACAAGATATGGCCTATCAATTGTTTACTGAGGTAGTAAGCCAAGGAGTAGAGCTAAAGAAGGTTGTCACTACAGCTGAACAATATCTAGAGGGACCTATCAATGATGCAGTCATCCACGAGTTCGTTGAACAGGAGACCGTAGCACAATAGCAAGTTGAAGTAGCTCAAGCCAAGCTCGAGGCATTTGAAGCAAAGCTAGTCAGACCAGAGTGACTCAGGACAAGTCACAGGTGAGTGTTGGGGGCCTGTTGGCCCTTGACCAAGTTTTGGGAGATCCTTGGTCAAGTTTGACCTATTTTGGGACTTCGAAAGCTTGTCGAGGATGGAGCATAGGACAAAGCAAAAATTGTGGGATCTCAACCCCTTTTTGGGTCCTTTTCGGGAGTTAGGAATATGTAATGGGTATGGGATGTCAGCCCATGGGTTTACCCATGATTAGGCCTATATTTTAAAGTATAAATAAGTAGCTAGGTGATATAAGTAGCCTGGATGATAAGCTAAGTTCTAAGTGCAAGTTTGGTTTGTAGATGCTCTGTGCATATTATGAGAAACTTGTAGAGCTAGGTGAAAGTGGTTGTAACATATTGTGAAAGGCTATGTGCTAGACCTAGCTTGGGGAAGCAATATCTAGTGAGGTGTGCACAGATCTCCTGTCTTATGCAGAGTATGGTTTTTGTGGCTCTGTGCATGTAGATAATAGATTGAAGCTAATAAAGAAGAAGACTTGGTGGATGTAGATCCAGGGTGGGGGTGAACCACGTAAATATTGTTATATTGTGCTCTGTGTGATGATATGATGCATTTGCGTGTTATTTTCTAAGTGCTTGATATAGATAGATATATAGTCCCTAAGGTGTAGGACAGTCGGTGACGGAGTGTGTTGTTAAGCCACTCCGTGATGTTAAAGTCACCGGTTCGAAACCTGCGGAGAAAAAAAATCCAACCATGTTAAGGGTTGGTGTGGCTCAATCTAGATGTGATCCCTGGGTGATTTTAATGGCTTAGATGCCCCTAAGTTGCAGTTTCTTAGCCACAGATTAGTCCCACATGTCATGGACAAACTAACAAACAAACAATATATCTATATATATAGATAGATAGATAGATAGATAGATATATAGATAGATCTATTTATGCTTTGTGCTTATGATGAATCTGGATGTTAGATCTAATATAGGTGAATGTGCTTAGTGCTTGAATCTACCAGATCTGATCCATTTATTTATGCTAAGTGATTAGATACATTAGATCTGGGTGAATGTTGCGATGCTCTGTTTTATTTGCGAAGTAGATATTGGGTAAATAATGGTGAACTCACGGTGCTAAGTTCTCTATTAAGTATTGTAGTCACAGATTTGTGTCCCAGCTAACGTTGCAGACACTTGAGTCATGCAACCACCCTTGCCTCTACCTCGGGTGAGAATTTTTGGGGGAATGTTGTCCCTTGATCAAGTTTTGGGAGATCCTTGGTCACGTTTGACCCATTTTGGGACTTTAACAGCCTGTCGAAGATGGATTGGAAGACAAAGCAGAGATCATGGGATATTGACCCCTTTTTGGGTCTTTTTTGGGAGTTGGGAATATGTAATGGGTATGGGATGTCGTCCCATGGTTTTACCCATGATTAGGCCTATTTTGTAACGTATAAATAAGTAGCTAGGTGATATAAGTAGCCTGGACGATAAGCTAAGTGACAACTGCAAGTTTGGTTTGTAGATGCTCTGTGAATATTGTGAGAAACTTGTAGATCTAGGTGAAAGTGTTTGTAATAGACTGTGAAAGGCTTTGTGCTAGACCTAGATTGGGGAAGGAGGATCTGGAGAGGTGCACAAAGATATCATGTCCTATGTGGAGTAGGGTTTTTGTGGCTCTGTGCATGTAGATAACTGATTGAAGATAATAAAGAAAAAGAGTTGGTGGACATAGCCTCAGGGTGGGGGTGAACCACATAAATACTATGTTATTCTTCTCTTTGCGATGATATGATGTATTTATGTGTTATTTTATAAGTTCTTGATATAGATAGATAGATAGATCTGTTTATGCTTTGTGCTTATGATGAATCTGGATGTTAGATCTAATATAGGTGAATGTGCTTAGTGCTTAAAGCTGCCAGATCTGATCCATTTATTTATGCTAAGTGCTTATATACATTAGATCTAGGTGAATGTTTTGATGCTATGTTTTATCTACGAAGTAGATATTGGGTAAATAATGGTGAACTCANCTTCCTAGACATCAAGCTAATTGAACTACTGGCCGTGAAGTTCAGTACATTGTGGTATTCAAGCGATATTAATAAACAGTGGCAGTGAAATGTTGTTTTCCATAACTACTACAATAAACTGAATATATCCATCTAGTTCGAGCCTTGCATGAATCTGAAAACCCTACATCAGTTCAGGCCTTTAATGAATTTCAGCGCATATCAGAATTTTATTTACATCACAGCGTGCACTAACGAACACAAGCAACATATTCAATCCTACTATAAGTTGACGGAGGAGGAATTGGAGGATATCACCAAGGATTTTTTGACATACCTCCTTATTCCAGCAGACCTTGCAGAGATATCCGACATCGACAACCTGTAAACTGCGTAGGATACACCCGGACCTAGCAGGACAAATAAGACTGAATAAGTCCAAGAATTAGACAACGCATCCATGAAAACTGCTTCCATATCACCAGAGTGAGGAGGTGATGGTGAAGAGTTAGATGATAAAGAAGTCGAACCAAAGCAAGGAGATGAGGTCGATCCCCTGAAGAAGAGGAAAGGTTCACCTCTGAAGCCTTCCTCATGGAAGAAATCGAAGCCAACCATGACCATGATGCAAACCGTCCTCACCTCCGATGACTTCGACTTCCTCATAGAAACCTTGCAAGATGATTTGCTCGAAATAGAAGAGAAACAAGAAGAAAATAAAGATGAGATATATGATCAAATTGAGACTAAACTCTGAGGAGTACAGGAGGCCCTACAATCCATCCACGTAGTCTGTTGTACATCGAGAGAGCCAGAATTGGGAGATGATCCAACTCAACTCCACTGCCTAGCTAATACATTCGAAGCTCATCTTCAATGAGCACAGGAAGAAATAGAGAAAGCCACCTAGGCTTTGACACAAGTACAAGGAGTACTCGTAGAGAAATGCAGTGTTGTAGAACAGGAAAAGCTTGCTCTCCAAGCGAATTTTGATAAATAAAAATCACAACAATAGCAAGAAAAGGAACAGTTTCTCGCAGAGAAAATCAAAGTAAAAGAAGCGGTCAACAAAGCACTTCGATCTATGAAAGTCTTAAAAATCAAGAAAGAAGAACGAGTTACACAATAGGTAAACCAGCTCATATAATCCATCTAGTAGCTACAACAATGCATAGCATATTTGGAGCTACGTGTTGTACCTAAGACCCCACAATATGTAAGAGACCAAACGGAAGCAACCGCTCAGAGAGAAATTGAAAGGTTAAAGGATATTACCCTGGAATGTAAGGAACTCATTGATTGTAGTGCCCAGACCTATGAACAAATCACAGAGAACCCAGAACTGAAGGCACTGGATTCACAACTCCAAGAGGCTAAGTATGAAGATGAAAAGATACAGGTGGAGCTGAAGTCCCTGTCAGCTGTGAAAAGAATGAAGTGCTCCCAAGAGAAACACACTGCACAGCAGAAGATCCATACTATCCAGAGTAGAGTTATGGAAGTAACCTAGAGGCTGCAACCTATACAAGATATGGCCTATCAATTGTTTACTGAGGTAGTAAGCCAAGGAGTAGAGCTAAAGAAGGTTGTCACTACAGCTGAACAATATCTAGAGGGACCTATCAATGATGCAGTCATCCACGAGTTCGTTGAACAGGAGACCGTAGCACAATAGCAAGTTGAAGTAGCTCAAGCCAAGCTCGAGGCATTTGAAGCAAAGCTAGTCAGACCAGAGTGACTCAGGACAAGTCACAGGTGAGTGTTGGGGGCCTGTTGGCCCTTGACCAAGTTTTGGGAGATCCTTGGTCAAGTTTGACCTATTTTGGGACTTCGAAAGCTTGTCGAGGATGGAGCATAGGACAAAGCAAAAATTGTGGGATCTCAACCCCTTTTTGGGTCCTTTTCGGGAGTTAGGAATATGTAATGGGTATGGGATGTCAGCCCATGGGTTTACCCATGATTAGGCCTATATTTTAAAGTATAAATAAGTAGCTAGGTGATATAAGTAGCCTGGATGATAAGCTAAGTTCTAAGTGCAAGTTTGGTTTGTAGATGCTCTGTGCATATTATGAGAAACTTGTAGAGCTAGGTGAAAGTGGTTGTAACATATTGTGAAAGGCTATGTGCTAGACCTAGCTTGGGGAAGCAATATCTAGTGAGGTGTGCACAGATCTCCTGTCTTATGCAGAGTATGGTTTTTGTGGCTCTGTGCATGTAGATAATAGATTGAAGCTAATAAAGAAGAAGACTTGGTGGATGTAGATCCAGGGTGGGGGTGAACCACGTAAATATTGTTATATTGTGCTCTGTGTGATGATATGATGCATTTGCGTGTTATTTTCTAAGTGCTTGATATAGATAGATATATAGTCCCTAAGGTGTAGGACAGTCGGTGACGGAGTGTGTTGTTAAGCCACTCCGTGATGTTAAAGTCACCGGTTCGAAACCTGCGGAGAAAAAAAATCCAACCATGTTAAGGGTTGGTGTGGCTCAATCTAGATGTGATCCCTGGGTGATTTTAATGGCTTAGATGCCCCTAAGTTGCAGTTTCTTAGCCACAGATTAGTCCCACATGTCATGGACAAACTAACAAACAAACAATATATCTATATATATAGATAGATAGATAGATAGATAGATATATAGATAGATCTATTTATGCTTTGTGCTTATGATGAATCTGGATGTTAGATCTAATATAGGTGAATGTGCTTAGTGCTTGAATCTACCAGATCTGATCCATTTATTTATGCTAAGTGATTAGATACATTAGATCTGGGTGAATGTTGCGATGCTCTGTTTTATTTGCGAAGTAGATATTGGGTAAATAATGGTGAACTCACGGTGCTAAGTTCTCTATTAAGTATTGTAGTCACAGATTTGTGTCCCAGCTAACGTTGCAGACACTTGAGTCATGCAACCACCCTTGCCTCTACCTCGGGTGAGAATTTTTGGGGGAATGTTGTCCCTTGATCAAGTTTTGGGAGATCCTTGGTCACGTTTGACCCATTTTGGGACTTTAACAGCCTGTCGAAGATGGATTGGAAGACAAAGCAGAGATCATGGGATATTGACCCCTTTTTGGGTCTTTTTTGGGAGTTGGGAATATGTAATGGGTATGGGATGTCGTCCCATGGTTTTACCCATGATTAGGCCTATTTTGTAACGTATAAATAAGTAGCTAGGTGATATAAGTAGCCTGGACGATAAGCTAAGTGACAACTGCAAGTTTGGTTTGTAGATGCTCTGTGAATATTGTGAGAAACTTGTAGATCTAGGTGAAAGTGTTTGTAATAGACTGTGAAAGGCTTTGTGCTAGACCTAGATTGGGGAAGGAGGATCTGGAGAGGTGCACAAAGATATCATGTCCTATGTGGAGTAGGGTTTTTGTGGCTCTGTGCATGTAGATAACTGATTGAAGATAATAAAGAAAAAGAGTTGGTGGACATAGCCTCAGGGTGGGGGTGAACCACATAAATACTATGTTATTCTTCTCTTTGCGATGATATGATGTATTTATGTGTTATTTTATAAGTTCTTGATATAGATAGATAGATAGATCTGTTTATGCTTTGTGCTTATGATGAATCTGGATGTTAGATCTAATATAGGTGAATGTGCTTAGTGCTTAAAGCTGCCAGATCTGATCCATTTATTTATGCTAAGTGCTTATATACATTAGATCTAGGTGAATGTTTTGATGCTATGTTTTATCTACGAAGTAGATATTGGGTAAATAATGGTGAACTCATGGTGCTAAGTTCTCTATTAAGTATTGTAGTCACAGATATGTGTCCCAACTAAGGTTGCAAATAGTTGAGTCCTTCAAACACCCCTGCCTCTACCTTGGGTGAGACTTCATCTACTTCACAGGTGTTGTTGAAAGGGCCGATAGTTAGGGTTTTGTTGGTGCGTTGTTGTAGCATTGAACCATGTGTCTGTGCACAATCCTTCACAAGGATCTCGAGACATTTCCTCAATAGAAAAATGCACTACATGCTTATAACTCATTTTATAAGAACACAATCCTCATTTCCAACACAAAAAAAAACCAATAATGGTTTCCTTCAAGCACAACATGGTTGTTTCTCTTCCTAGCACTCAACTCCCCCCTTACTATCCAAAAACTGCATGTAAAAATTGTCTATCTTTTCCATATGAATTTCCCTTCTTCTCCCTTTCTTGCTTGACTCTCTCTTCCCAAAGATGATTGTACTTCAGCCTCATGCTCCCAATAACTATGGTATGTGACTCCTCACACCCACCCTCTTAAACGAGTTTAATGATTGGCTTTGGGAACACTCAACAAAAAAATAGAAGGTTATATAAAATAATAATAATTTTAAGAATGTGGGTTGGATTAATACCCATGAATATTTCCCCCCTTGGACCCCTCTCTCTTGTGGAATCATAGCCCCCGATCATTTCATCCCTCTTTTATCATCACAACTGATTACTACTGTTATTAATAATTTCAATGTACATAATACATAGTTTGGCCCTCGTCCATTTTAATAAATATAGGCTCTTCACCTTGACATATTAGCTCACCATCATATTTCACATTTATACAACTACATTATAATTTGTGGGAATTAAAATTGCAGATGTTATATTCCTGCCCCCTTTATTTTTTCATTGTCCTTAGTGCACAACACCATGCATTGTTCATACAATTACAATGTTGGCATCTCCAAAATTTAATCAACATATATGATCTTCGGCCTAATATCACACAAGAATTCTATCCTAAATATAAATACATAGGAACTCCAACCCCAAAACATAAATACATAATCCATTGGCTTTCTCCTACAACTATCTCGATTTCCATCAGCTCTCTTCCACACACCTACCCAACCTAAGGAATGTACCCGTTCACTCTTCACAATCCATCAGGTTTCCCCCTTCACTACTCTTGGTCCATCAGGTTGCACCATTGTAACATGGTTTTCTCACACAGGTGACCGAGAATCTCTCGTACTGGGATCTCAAGGGACTTGCTGCTAGGAAAACTACCAAGAAAAGAAAAACAACATCAATCTAGTTTTTCTAGTGCAACTCACACACATGATTTCACTCTTCAAGCCTTAAAACCTGGTTCTTTGATCGTGAAACTCCCACACGGCGGGATTTCATTCTTCATGCCTGAAAACCGGATTCTTTGACCATGAAACTCCAACACAGAGGGAGTTCACTCTTCAGTGATGACAACCTAGTTCTTCTACAATCCTGAAAAATTTCTTCTTCAGTCTTCAACAACTTTGAACAACTGATAACATGTCCACTAGACTTTAATCTTCTCTTATATTCTCTTATGAAGTTTTTATTCCTTGCTTTACTCACCCTTTAGGCTAAGACATCCCTTTCACTATTATACAGTTCCTCTAGCGATCCATCATTTTCCAAGTTGTTCTTGCACGAGAGAATGTCAACTTGCCACTATACTTCCAATAGCAACCTATAACCTATGGCAATTGTCTCATCTACATCAAATGCATACATCCAATTTGAGACATCATCATACAATTTTCAATTATAAATTTTCAAATCTGTTTTATACAAGAAAACAAAATTTCTCAAGAATGATNAAGAAAAGGAACAGTTTCTCGCAGAGAAAATCAAAGTAAAAGAAGCGGTCAACAAAGCACTTCGATCTATGAAAGTCTTAAAAATCAAGAAAGAAGAACGAGTTACACAATAGGTAAACCAGCTCATATAATCCATCTAGTAGCTACAACAATGCATAGCATATTTGGAGCTACGTGTTGTACCTAAGACCCCACAATATGTAAGAGACCAAACGGAAGCAACCGCTCAGAGAGAAATTGAAAGGTTAAAGGATATTACCCTGGAATGTAAGGAACTCATTGATTGTAGTGCCCAGACCTATGAACAAATCACAGAGAACCCAGAACTGAAGGCACTGGATTCACAACTCCAAGAGGCTAAGTATGAAGATGAAAAGATACAGGTGGAGCTGAAGTCCCTGTCAGCTGTGAAAAGAATGAAGTGCTCCCAAGAGAAACACACTGCACAGCAGAAGATCCATACTATCCAGAGTAGAGTTATGGAAGTAACCTAGAGGCTGCAACCTATACAAGATATGGCCTATCAATTGTTTACTGAGGTAGTAAGCCAAGGAGTAGAGCTAAAGAAGGTTGTCACTACAGCTGAACAATATCTAGAGGGACCTATCAATGATGCAGTCATCCACGAGTTCGTTGAACAGGAGACCGTAGCACAATAGCAAGTTGAAGTAGCTCAAGCCAAGCTCGAGGCATTTGAAGCAAAGCTAGTCAGACCAGAGTGACTCAGGACAAGTCACAGGTGAGTGTTGGGGGCCTGTTGGCCCTTGACCAAGTTTTGGGAGATCCTTGGTCAAGTTTGACCTATTTTGGGACTTCGAAAGCTTGTCGAGGATGGAGCATAGGACAAAGCAAAAATTGTGGGATCTCAACCCCTTTTTGGGTCCTTTTCGGGAGTTAGGAATATGTAATGGGTATGGGATGTCAGCCCATGGGTTTACCCATGATTAGGCCTATATTTTAAAGTATAAATAAGTAGCTAGGTGATATAAGTAGCCTGGATGATAAGCTAAGTTCTAAGTGCAAGTTTGGTTTGTAGATGCTCTGTGCATATTATGAGAAACTTGTAGAGCTAGGTGAAAGTGGTTGTAACATATTGTGAAAGGCTATGTGCTAGACCTAGCTTGGGGAAGCAATATCTAGTGAGGTGTGCACAGATCTCCTGTCTTATGCAGAGTATGGTTTTTGTGGCTCTGTGCATGTAGATAATAGATTGAAGCTAATAAAGAAGAAGACTTGGTGGATGTAGATCCAGGGTGGGGGTGAACCACGTAAATATTGTTATATTGTGCTCTGTGTGATGATATGATGCATTTGCGTGTTATTTTCTAAGTGCTTGATATAGATAGATATATAGTCCCTAAGGTGTAGGACAGTCGGTGACGGAGTGTGTTGTTAAGCCACTCCGTGATGTTAAAGTCACCGGTTCGAAACCTGCGGAGAAAAAAAATCCAACCATGTTAAGGGTTGGTGTGGCTCAATCTAGATGTGATCCCTGGGTGATTTTAATGGCTTAGATGCCCCTAAGTTGCAGTTTCTTAGCCACAGATTAGTCCCACATGTCATGGACAAACTAACAAACAAACAATATATCTATATATATAGATAGATAGATAGATAGATAGATATATAGATAGATCTATTTATGCTTTGTGCTTATGATGAATCTGGATGTTAGATCTAATATAGGTGAATGTGCTTAGTGCTTGAATCTACCAGATCTGATCCATTTATTTATGCTAAGTGATTAGATACATTAGATCTGGGTGAATGTTGCGATGCTCTGTTTTATTTGCGAAGTAGATATTGGGTAAATAATGGTGAACTCACGGTGCTAAGTTCTCTATTAAGTATTGTAGTCACAGATTTGTGTCCCAGCTAACGTTGCAGACACTTGAGTCATGCAACCACCCTTGCCTCTACCTCGGGTGAGAATTTTTGGGGGAATGTTGTCCCTTGATCAAGTTTTGGGAGATCCTTGGTCACGTTTGACCCATTTTGGGACTTTAACAGCCTGTCGAAGATGGATTGGAAGACAAAGCAGAGATCATGGGATATTGACCCCTTTTTGGGTCTTTTTTGGGAGTTGGGAATATGTAATGGGTATGGGATGTCGTCCCATGGTTTTACCCATGATTAGGCCTATTTTGTAACGTATAAATAAGTAGCTAGGTGATATAAGTAGCCTGGACGATAAGCTAAGTGACAACTGCAAGTTTGGTTTGTAGATGCTCTGTGAATATTGTGAGAAACTTGTAGATCTAGGTGAAAGTGTTTGTAATAGACTGTGAAAGGCTTTGTGCTAGACCTAGATTGGGGAAGGAGGATCTGGAGAGGTGCACAAAGATATCATGTCCTATGTGGAGTAGGGTTTTTGTGGCTCTGTGCATGTAGATAACTGATTGAAGATAATAAAGAAAAAGAGTTGGTGGACATAGCCTCAGGGTGGGGGTGAACCACATAAATACTATGTTATTCTTCTCTTTGCGATGATATGATGTATTTATGTGTTATTTTATAAGTTCTTGATATAGATAGATAGATAGATCTGTTTATGCTTTGTGCTTATGATGAATCTGGATGTTAGATCTAATATAGGTGAATGTGCTTAGTGCTTAAAGCTGCCAGATCTGATCCATTTATTTATGCTAAGTGCTTATATACATTAGATCTAGGTGAATGTTTTGATGCTATGTTTTATCTACGAAGTAGATATTGGGTAAATAATGGTGAACTCACGGTGCTAAGTTCTCTATTAAGTATTGTAGTCACAAATATGTGTCCCAACTAAGGTTGCAAATAGTTGAGTCCTTCAAACACCCCTGCCTCTACCTTGGGTGAGACTTCATCTACTTCACAGGTGTTGCTGAAAGGGTCGATAGTTAGGGTTTTGTTGGTGCGTTGTTGTAGCATTGAACCATGTGTCTGTGCACAATCCTTCACAAGGATCTCGAGACATTTCCTCAATAGAAAAATGCACTACAGGCTTATAACTCATTTTATAAGAACACAATCCTCATTTCCAACACAAAAAAAACCAATAATGGTTTCCTTCAAGCACAACATGGTTGTTTCTCTTCCTAGCACTCAGCTCCCCCCTTACTGTCCAAAAACTGCATGTAAAAATTGTCTATCTTTTCCATATGAATTTCCCTTCTTCTCCCTTTCTTGCTTGACTCTCACTCTTCCCAAAGATGATTGTACTTCAGCCTCATGCTCCCAATAACTATGGTATGTGACTCCTCACACCCACCCTCTTAAACGAGTTTAATGATTGACTTTGGGAACACTCAACAAAAAAATAGAAGGTTATATAAAATAATAATAATTTTAAGAATGTGGGTTGGATTAATACCCATGAATATTTCCCCCCTTGGACCCCTCTCTCTTGTGGAATCATAGCCCCCGATCATTTCATCCCTCTTTTATCATCACAACTGATTACTACTGTTATTAATAATTTCAATGTACATAATACATAGTTTGGCCCTCGTCCATTTTAATAAATATAGGCTCTTCACCTTGACATATTAGCTCACCATCATATTTCACATTTATACAACTACATTATAATTTGTGGGAATTAAAATTGCAGATGTTATATTCCTGCCCCCTTTATTTTTTCATTGTCCTTAGTGCACAACACCATGCATTGTTCATACAATTACAATGTTGGCATCTCCAAAATTTAATCAACATATATGATCTTCGGCCTAATATCACACAAGAATTCTATCCTAAATATAAATACATAGGAACTCCAACCCCAAAACATAAATACATAATCCATTGGCTTTCTCCTACAACTATCTCGATTTCCATCAGCTCTCTTCCACACACCTACCCAACCTAAGGAATGTACCCGTTCACTCTTCACAATCCATCAGGTTTCCCCCTTCACTACTCTTGGTCCATCAGGTTGCACCATTGTAACATGGTTTTCTCACACAGGTGACCGAGAATCTCTCGTACTGGGATCTCAAGGGACTTGCTGCTAGGAAAACTACCAAGAAAAGAAAAACAACATCAATCTAGTTTTTCTAGTGCAACTCACACACATGATTTCACTCTTCAAGCCTTAAAACCTGGTTCTTTGATCGTGAAACTCCCACACGGCGGGATTTCATTCTTCATGCCTGAAAACCGGATTCTTTGACCATGAAACTCCAACACAGAGGGAGTTCACTCTTCAGTGATGACAACCTAGTTCTTCTACAATCCTGAAAAATTTCTTCTTCAGTCTTCAACAACTTTGAACAACTGATAACATGTCCACTAGACTTTAATCTTCTCTTATATTCTCTTATGAAGTTTTTATTCCTTGCTTTACTCACCCTTTAGGCTAAGACATCCCTTTCACTATTATACAGTTCCTCTAGCGATCCATCATTTTCCAAGTTGTTCTTGCACGAGAGAATGTCAACTTGCCACTATACTTCCAATAGCAACCTATAACCTATGGCAATTGTCTCATCTACATCAAATGCATACATCCAATTTGAGACATCATCATACAATTTTCAATTATAAATTTTCAAATCTGTTTTATACAAGAAAACAAAATTTCTCAAGAATGATNGACCCCTCTCTCTTGTGGAATCATAGCCACCCATCATTTCATCCCTCTTTTATCACCACAAGTGATTACTACTTTTATTAATAATTTCAATGTACATAATACATAGTTTGGCCCTCGTCCATTTTAATCAATATAGGCTCTTCACCCTAACATGTCAGCTCACCATCATAATTCACATTTATACAACTACATTATAATTTGTGGGAATTAAAATTGTGGATGTTACATTCCCGTCCCCCTTATTTTTTCATTGTCCTTAGTGCACAACACCATGCAATGTTCATACAATTACAATGTTGGTATCTCCAACCTTTAATCAACATATATGATCTTCGACCTAATATCACACAAGAATTCTATCCTAAATATAAATACATAGGCACTCCGACCCCAAAACATAAATACATAACCCATTGGCTTTCTCCTACAACTATCTCAATTTCCATCAGCTCTCTTCCACACACCTACCCAACCCAAGGAATGTACCCATTCACTCTTCCCAGTCCATCGAGTTTCCCCCTTCACTACTCTTAGTCCATCAGGTTGCACCATTGTAACATGGTTTTCTCACACAGGTGACCGAGAATCTCTCGTACTAGGATCTCAAGGGACTTGTTGCTAGGAAAACTACCAAGAAAAGAAAAACAACATCAATCTAGTTTCTCTAGTGCAACTCACACATAGGATTTCACTCTTCAGGCCTTACAACCTGGTTCTTTGATCATGAAACTCCCACATGGAGGGATTTCATTCTTCATGCGTGAAAACTGGGTTCTTTGACTGTGAAACTCCCACATGGAGGGAGTTCACTCTTCAGTCATGACAACCTAGTTCTTCTACAATGCTGAAAAATTTATTCTTTAATCTTCAACAACTTTGAACAAATGCTAACATGTCCACTAGACTTTAATCTTCTCTTATATTCTCTTATGAAATTTTTCTTCCTTGCTTTACTCACCCTTTAGGCTCAGACATCCCTTTCACTATTATACCATTCCTCTAGCGATCCATCATTTTCCAAGGTGTTCTTGCATGAGAGAATGTCAACTTACCACTATACTTCTAGTAGAAACCTATAACCTATGGAAATTGTCTCATCTACATCAAATGCATACATCCAATTTGAGACATCATCATACAATTTTCAATTATAAATTTTCAAATCTGTTTTATACAAGAAAACAAAATTTCTCAAGAATGATTTTTTTACTCATTATGTTTGTCTCTTGCAACTATATATCAATATTCCTTATGGGATTACATCATTTCCATATCCAATACCATTTCATTTGCAATTTTCTCAATTTCCATGCAACCAAACAATTTTCAACATTCATGCACATTTATAGCAACTCATGAAGTGATCTCAGAATTGTATCTTACCAACAATTCAATCATTTCTAGTCCTTATTCACTTTAAAAATGGAATTAAACCATTAATCATATTATATATAATGAAACTATCATTCATTGTACATGCATTATCATCACACCAAGCTTTTTCATAGCCCAATCAAATTTTTACCAACAAATGAATCTAATGTGCCAATGGCCACATTTACACAATGTATCTTTGCANGACCCCTCTCTCTTGTGGAATCATAGCCACCCATCATTTCATCCCTCTTTTATCACCACAAGTGATTACTACTTTTATTAATAATTTCAATGTACATAATACATAGTTTGGCCCTCGTCCATTTTAATCAATATAGGCTCTTCACCCTAACATGTCAGCTCACCATCATAATTCACATTTATACAACTACATTATAATTTGTGGGAATTAAAATTGTGGATGTTACATTCCCGTCCCCCTTATTTTTTCATTGTCCTTAGTGCACAACACCATGCAATGTTCATACAATTACAATGTTGGTATCTCCAACCTTTAATCAACATATATGATCTTCGACCTAATATCACACAAGAATTCTATCCTAAATATAAATACATAGGCACTCCGACCCCAAAACATAAATACATAACCCATTGGCTTTCTCCTACAACTATCTCAATTTCCATCAGCTCTCTTCACACACCTACCCAGCCCAAGGAATGTACCCGTTCACTCTTCCTAGTCCATCGAGTTTCCCCCTTCACTACTCTTAGTCCATCAGGTTGCACCATTGTAACATGGTTTTCTCACATAGGTGATCGAGAATCTCTCGTACTAGGATCTCAAGGGACTTGTTGCTAGGAAAACTACCAAGAAAAGAAAAACAACATCAATCTAGTTTGTCTAGTGCAACTCACACATAGGATTTCACTCTTCAGGCCTTACAACCTAGTTCTTTGATCATGAAACTCCCACACGGAGGGATTTCATTCTTCATGCCTGAAAACTAGGTTCTTTGACCGTGAAACTCCCACATGGAGGGAGTTCACTCTTCAGTCATGACAACCTAGTTCTTCTACAATCCTGAAAAATTTATTCTTTAATCTTCAACAACTTTGAACAACTGCTAACATGTCCACTAGACTTTAATCTTCTCTTATATTCTCTTATGAAGTTTTTCTTCCTTGCTTTACTCACCCTTTAGGCCTAGACATCCCTTTCACTATTATACCATTCCTCTAGCGATCCATCATTTTCCAAGGTGTTCTTGCATGAGAGAATGCCAACTTAACACTATACTTCCCGTAGAAACCTATAATCTATGGAAATTGTCTCATCTACATCAAATTCATACATCCAATTTGAGACATCATCATACAATTTTCAATTATAAATTTTCAAATCTGTTTTATACAAGAAAACAAAATTTCTCAAGAATGATTTTTTTACTCATTATGTTTGTCTCTTGCAACTATATATCAATATTCCTTATGGGATTACATCATTTCCATATCCAATACCATTTCATTTGCAATTTTCTCAATTTCCATGCAACCAAACAATTTTCAACATTCATGCACATTTATAGCAACTCATGAAGTGATCTCAGAATTGTATCTTACCAACAATTCAATCATTTCTAGTCCTTATTCACTTTAAAAATGGAATTAAACCATTAATCATATTATATATAATGAAACTATCATTCATTGTTCATGCATTATCATCACACCAATCTTTTTCATAGCCCAATCAAATTTTTACCAACAAATGAATCTAATGTGCCAATGGCCACATTTACACAATGTATCTTTGCATTGAATCTAAAATACCACATATCTATGTCCTGTATTGCACCATTTTAATTGGAAGTTCTAGCCAACTCCTCAACACATTATCCAAACTCTTCCTCATTTACCTATCTTATCATTTGGATACCTCCTCTTCAACCCATACACAACACTAGGAATATGATTCTCTTAGTACTCTCTCATGTCAAAAAAGAGGTTTCATTCCAACCATCAATTATACAGGGGAATACCACTACACACTTGTATGGTGCTATATTTCTTCCATTTCCAACCACTTCATAGCCTCATTCATGGCCATTTCTAATGGCATTCATTGCTACAATAGGCGTATGTTCCCTTACTTGACTTGGTTATGATCTCATAACCAATATAAAATAATATGCAATTAAATTTGACATAAATTATTCAATCATCAATAATATTTGTATATTCAAGGCTGTCTACCTTTACACACCAATTCCAATATTAAAATTTGACCGAGGGAATTATTACCTCAATTCTCTTCAACATTTATGCATCATAAGAAACTGAATGCATCCCTGCATGGATTTTATCAATTTACTTGATGCTACCTGACTAGATAAAATTGTTGTGGCATCTTGCAGGCTCCCTTTATAAACCTTTTTTTCAGCATCTTACCATCCTCATTTTTCTTCATACAGATTGTTTTCATATGTAGCAGTATCATCAACATCTTTAGCCATGCTATAAACAATTTTCTTGGATACACAATCTATCGTTAGTCACATTCAAATATCATGTTTAATATATATATATACTCATTTTTCTTCATACAACTGGTTTTCATATGTAGCAGTATCATCAACATCTTCAGTCATGCTATAAACAATTTTCTTGGATACACATTCCATCATTAGTCACATTCAAATATCATATTTTACATTATTTCATATTTCATATTTTGCTTTAAACATTCAATCTCATCATGCATAATCCATTAACATGTATTCTATATTTATTATATGCATCATACATCACTTCCATTATGCACTCCAATACATATTTATTTATTTTTGTGGTTGTAGATGGTTGTCCTTGAATTCATGTAAATCCTTATTGCTCTATGCTTTTCCATTCTACTCATTTGTGCACCAATGATTCTTGATCTGAATCTTTTCCATTCGTTTCACTCTCATACATTATGCATTTTTGGCCAATTTTCCCTATTGGCAACTGCTTCAACTATGCACTCTGATAATAGAGTCAGCTTCCTTGTCTCTTTCCTATGCATGAAGTTGTTACCATTAACAGTTGTCTCCTCAACAACTCCAATCCTTCCTTCAATTCATCTACACAATATGGAATTCTCAGCATGG
>JZKD02S1904193.1:31180-49529 GCA_000966675.3 Picea glauca
GTAACTGTGAGCTACAACACTTGCGTAGCGAGGTTTCACAGTGAGGGTTCTTTTCGAGTTTTATTCACTTGTCTAATATGCATATGAAAACTTAGGGCCCACTAATCAAAACTTTAGCTTCACCTTCCAATTGCCTTAACTAAGCTTCTTGTCATGGAGGTCACATATCACCACAAAAATACTTGTAAAACACATGTGTGGTGTGCTATCACTGCATAAGTTATGTTTCTGACCTTTCACTGATATTCATTGTTTTCATATGGTGTAGGCACCTTGTGTTTAATTGATTGTAGTATAGAAATACCTCCTGGCCACTAACATATCCATGAAGAGAGAAATGCACTAATTCAGGTCCAACAATCTCGCTTGAGGAAGATTCATTGTGGAGTGAAATTTTTTTGTGATCATTGACTCTCCATTCATCTGCAATAGAATAATTCTCATCCACTGTCTTTCTCACAAAATTGATAAGACTTTCAATAGTTTCTACACCCTGTTGCAAGACAAACTACAAACATTGTTGCTTAACCATATTAGTGAACTTTGTATCAAATTTTTGGTCTATCCAACCATCAGTGTAATACAAGTGGGGTTGAATTGGATAAAGAATCAGCAACCTAGAAATCATCCCAAAGTTGTGAATAGGATCCTCCAGAGTATGCCTAACATTCTCAGCATAGTTAACTAATGACACCTATGTGATTTGATGGCATCTGAGAAAACTTTTGGCATTTGGATGTTGAAAACACTGGCTAAGAAAACTTGGTGTTTGACATTCTTAATACACACCTATACAGAACAAATATTTTTTGCAGTTTGTCCGAGACATAACTGTAGCCATATGGAGCTCACAATGTAAAGAAGAAATATTTATCCAATCACCACCATGTTTTCTTCTGTGTAGAATATTCAAGTTCATAATTTGAAGCCAATGTGACGAAAACATAGGATATCCTTGTCATTGTGCATTCTGGGGGTTTCAACATTTGCTTGGCATGCTAGGGTTCGAAATGAACACCCCCAACTGACCAACATATTTATCATTCAACTTCCTCCACGATGGATCGAAAATTTGCGAAATTTATTTGTAATTAATACAATAGTCTTGAGAAATAGCTTATCGATGGCCTCCTTTGAGAGATGAAGTTACATTTTCACATATGTCCATAGACAAAAAGGGAAATGTGTGAATTATCTCCATGTATTTGTATGCTTGTTCCATCTCCTTAACATCTTCTTAAACAAAAACTCCTACAAGTGCCATGCATATAAAGATTATGTGTCTTCATACATGCAAATATTTTGGTTAATAGTCAACATGGAGCACACATGAAACACCTCTTGTAGCACACATGAAACATAGCCGATAGATTTTATGTCCTATTATCCTCATTACCCTCTCGTGTATCAGTTTGAATGGCATCATATACTAGTTTGTTGCTTTCTTGAAATTCTATGTCATATGTTGTTTTGTTGTTTAAAATCCATGTGCATGAAGCTTCAGAGATGTGACTTTGATAAACTCTTTCTTGATCACTTAAGATCTGACATGGTTGTTGAATATATTCATCAAACATAGGAGAAAAAACATAAAATTCATTATCTAGATTCTATTCAGTTTCAATTTCAGCCGAGGAAAAATGGCAATTATCCTCTACTTTCTATTCATGATGCCGAAAATGGTTTTCATACAAGACCTATAAAATTTCCTCATCCATGAACTCATCATCTCCATAAAAACTTTCCAAATGCTCAATAAATTTTTCAAAATGTGTGCAACGGTCTTTGACCAAGAACAAGGAAGGATGATGGTCTTTCTATCTTTCATAAAATACTATATGAAAATATCTAAGAGAATACAAACAAGCATTTGGAAAGATTTCATACCATAATTGTGCATTTCCCTCCAAGGATACCATGAACATATCCATCAGGTAGTCTTCATGAAATTTAACCCTCCGCTTATGCACATGCATGTGAAATTTAACCAAATGAATAGCAACATCGTCTCCTTTCCTATTTTTGAATCTGGGAAAATAAGTTTTCCAATCAATATGAGGAAGGTGATTTGGAAAAATAGGAATGTGAGAGCGATTCATTGGAGCATACCTTGCAGATATATGAACCATATTGAAGTAGTGGAGTTGTCGAGAAAATCTTTAGGCTACTAATTCTTTGGGTAGTGGAGTCGCCATGAAAATTTCAAACTCTAGATTCTTGAAAATGGAGTCTCCAAGTGAATGATGTACAACCTTTCTATGTCTGAATATTGTTCACCATCAATACTTAGATATGAACTTTTTCGTTTATCCCAGAGAATATTTCACCTTTGTTCCCTAGAAATGGCGCCAAAATGTTATCACTCTGTAATTTCCCTTCGTTGCGGGAGGGAAACCACTGAGGTAACCACAAACCACTTACAAGATGGAATCTAGCCCTTCCAAACCAAAGAGGGATCTCTCACAGATTTTCGATGAAATCAGAGGCTAGGTCTTTAGTAAATGAGAAAATTTATGAATTTTTTGGTCGAACGAAGAGGAAATCCATTGGGCATGGAGTCCAAATAATTGTAAATGATTAATATCAGTGAGTAGTGATGAGTATTCCATGAAACAGAGGCAAGGTAGAAAATTTTTCTTAGTGAATATATCATTTATGAAATGGTAGGAGAAATGAGAAGATCAACAACCCATTACACAAAGAGCATCTAGCTTGGGATGAATTCTTTATATAACTTTAGAAGAATAACCAAAAATGACAAATTTCCATGAACAAAGCATCAAACTCAGGATGAATTCTGAGCATACAATTTTGAAAGATGAAAGAGTATTTGACTCTATATGAAGTGGAGCATCTAACAAGGATGAGTTCCAAACATATTTCAGTTTAAATACTTGAAGACTAACACAGAAATGATAAATAGAGAGAAGATATCACATACACATAAGAAAAAGAACATACTTCAAAACACAATCAATGGGAATCTCTGTTGTGAAAGCACTATGTACTTCTGCACTGATATTTGTATTAAACTCAGAAATCAAAATCCAATACAAAAGAGTCTCCTTCTCTCCAATCGATCCCCCTCCTTCATTGAGAATCATGAAATATATACAAAATAGCTCTCCCTTCGATCCAGGGATATGAATTGAATCACCTCTAAAAGATAGGATCTAGTTACAATCAAAATAGAAACAGTTGAAAATTGTTTTCCAACAAAATAGATATATGTTTTGACTCATTTATTACATTCAAACTATTTAACAAATTAAGGTCTATATTAAGTCCTTTCAATTATCCCAAGATAGATTAAAATCAATCTTATGCCCTGATTGATTTTCTTATGTAGGTAGAAGTATCTAGTCGATATCATGTGCCTTATTTGAACTGATGATGAGGTGGACATGTCCATGCTTCAAAATAAGTTTCAGGACTTGGAGAGTTAGAGAGTGAGCACAGATTCTGAAAGCCTTAGAATATTGCAAGACTAGAGAAAAGTCACTAAAGAAATAGAAAAGGAAGATGTTTCTAGTCCCTTACTTCTTGAAAAAAAAGGCCATAATGATGATCTAGTAGGATTCAAGAAATAAAATGTGAGATTTAATTCTTATGCATCCTAGCGTTGAAGCCCACTTAGGCGAAGCATTATGTGTCTAGTATTTCACAAAGAGTATTTTCAAGAGGGTGCATAAATACTTGTTGTGTTGTGATGCATGAATATTTTAAGCCACTTGTGACATTAAAATTCAGGTTTTCTCTTTCACAATATTTTCCTTGCTTACTTCCTATATTTATTCATCATTTACTAAAGGTTTCATGTTTCATTTGTATCAGGTTTCGAACTAAACTTCATCTTTTTCTTCTAAATGTGACTGCAAGGTTTTATTTCACATTTTTTCTTCCCCTAAGGACAACATATTCTTCCAATTAATTTTCTTTAAAATACCATATTATGTTTGATGGTATATAAATTATCATCTCCATTGTCTCATATTGGCAACACCATAAACATAAAACATGTCTGAAGTAGTTTGCATGTATTTCCTAGTTTATGAGATGAAGCGAAGGACCCTACTGAAGATAAATCGGGGATGTTTTTTAATAATGTGATAGAAATTAGATCATGACCTAGAAAATTGGCTAATCAATGGTTATCCTTGCATTTTGGCTGGCAATCGGGTCCTATGTAACAAGGGATCCACCCATACACTAAGCAGTTGCTCACGTGAAGGGTGAAATGTTGAAGTCTACATTCTGAAAACAAAAAGGGATTATTTTAATGATCCAGGTGCAACAAATATATTAGAAAAATACCAATATTTTGTAGTCATCCATATTAGGCTAAAATAAAGCAAAGAGAAAAATTAATAAAGCCATCTCTTTCCCCTTCCACTGGATGCTAAGCATATATTGAATAAACAAGGAAGCACTGGGAAAGAAAACCCAATTAGATCAGGGGACATGCATATATATTTGTTTGGGCTATGGATACTCGTTGGCAGTGGATAAAGGTCTGTGATGTTGTGGTGACTCCATCGAGGCTATCGATGCTCATGAGCAGTGGAGCAACACCCGAGGGATAATATATATGCACCTAGTGAAAATATTTGTATATCTCAAACTTATATCAACCCTATGATGAATATGTCAACTTGAATCATTGACATAGTTTAAGTAAATAAAATCCCATCATCGTTCACCCTCTTATTACAACAAACGATCTCCACTAGTGTTGAAGGAAAATCTCTCTGTGAACAGGTAGATCTCCTCTTGAGAGCTAGACTCTTAACTCTTAAGACAGAAGACGGGTATCATGGACACTGACTTCCTTTTAGGTCTACACAAACTAATGCATGAAAAGGAAGGAGGAAAGACGTACATTTTACCTGTGTTTGTCCCTGCACGCTCTGAGTTGAGCTCCAATCTTTCGCTCCTCAATAAGCCCTATAGACAAACAATACTACAACCACTTCCTACTCTACTGATATTAGCTCGAAATAGACCTATCTATTAGAGACACGTTCATGTGAGATTAAGCACAAACTAGAAAGAAACAGGCCAAGTGTGTTATATTGATGAGAACAATAATGAAATAAACTTACGACCGTAGATGCGAATGCAGTAGCTTCGTCAAATCCTCTTTGTCTAACCCTTGCTCAAAAGATCCATGATCAAGATGACAACAAATTCACTGATTACTCTCCTCCAATTCACTGTGTGCTTCCTATGAGATCATAGGTTTCATGCTTCTAATTCCTCCCCCTTTTCACCATGAGAGAGCCTGCTTATATAGGTTTAGAGAGGCCCAACCACTTGAGATATCTTTAGGGTAAGTTGAGGATTCTCTTCCTTGAGTCAGGGATCTTCCCTAAGATCATGGCTGGACCAGGGGTTCGAATCCAACTGCCTTCCAAGATTGAAAAGATCTTCCCCTTATTCTCCTCAACAGACCAACTGCTGCCTAGAATAGGTAGCACTCTGTCAAAAGGGATGTCAGAGCGTTATAGCGCTCCATGGCCATGTATAGGGAGCGCCAGCACCTCCAAAAGAAATAGTGCTCCTCCAGAATGGTTGTTAAGTGTTATAACACTCCCTAATACTCTATAAGGGAGCGCCAGCACTCCTGAGAGAGGTATAGGGGAGCGCTCTCCTCTAAAAACCTAGATTCAATGGTTCTTTCAGATGGCAAGAGGTATATAACTCCAGTCAACCATTCTTCTTCCTCCAAATCAAGTGTTTGAGGTGTTTCAAGTGTCTTTTTGATGTCGTTATAAGTATGACATAGGCATCATGGCAGTATGCTTTGCTTGACACTTGCGACACTTCTGAGCAAAATGCGACACTTGCAACACTTACCGAAGCAAGTAATGTTGATGTGTAACAACTAGCGGGCATGCAATAATCACCAATGAATCCATCATGATGAAGGATTTCAGATACATGATTCACTCTTATTCCAGAATGACCCTAAAGATAAGAACATGATCCTCTACATTTTTTGCTCATAATTCAGGGATTACTAGCATAGATTTTGTCTTTGTCCAGTGTCTCACCAATTCATGAGGCCTCAACACCTTCCCCAAGCCTGCTAGCTTGGGGCCCCTCCTAAATTATTTTTATCTTAGATCTTTTGATTGTTGCGCCCATTATCCATGTTATCTTGTTTTTTAATTGTGGATAATTTGTTGGTTGAATGGATAATTCTTGTCCCATTGCTTGTTGGTTTTATTTACTTCATGTTGCGGACATGATTGAGTGTGGAAATAGTCTTGTAGAGTTTGTTTTCATTTCAAGCGGTATTTATTGCACATGTCATATTCGCATGTGATTTTCACCTCTTGGTTCTTTGAATAACCCTAATCATGAAATTTCCATATAGCATTACCTAGATTTATTGCAGCATCAACAAGATCCCATTCCAAACTATTTTACCAAAGATTAACAAAGACGGGAAAATCATACTAAAACTAGAAACAATCCTTGAAACAAGAATTAAGCAACTAATAAATTGAGCAATAACAGAGTACCTGGTCAAATGGAAGAACCTACCAGTAGAAGAGGCAACATGGGAAGATGATTTCTTCTTGTATAAACACCTGTGGTTAGTCAAGTGTTGAGGAAAACACTTGTTTGAAGGGTCGGGGCATGTTAAGCCCTAGAAAAAGCCCCATGTTATGCATAAAACCCCTTATTAATCCCTAGATATTGAATTATTACATTTCTAATGTTATATTTGTATGTAGGATAGAACCCTTCATTGCACCCTTTCATTATAATTGTACCCTTTGTCTCCTATACACACACACACACACACACACACACACACACACCAAGGAGACCTAGTCTTAGGATCATCTTATCTCATCTCAAATTGTCTTTTGTATTGGATATATTGTAAAAGGAGGGTTCCCCCTCTAAGTGAACTATATTCATTGACTTTTTTTCATTTTTAAGGCGTTGGATCATAACACAACCATTACTGGTTTTGAGGTTTACTGGTTGTGGATCGATCCATTAGTGATGGTTTTGAAGATAAATAATGAAATGAAACTAATCTAAGATGCAAATGCATGTTTCTGGACAAAAATAATGACTCTATTTATTAAAATTCACCATGACTATTAGCCTTCTTCCTTTTTGATTCTCAACCTTTTGCTAGCAAACATTTGTCTTTATCCTCTATGGAATGATGAGGAAATACTAACAACACAAATATTCATAATTTACTATTTCCTACATCATGTACATTCACTCTTTGAATTTGTCTTTCAGTGTTTGTACTCCATCATGGATTTTGGCCCTAGTTCACCTCATACAATGTAATCAATAAATTACATACCAAGGGTTTCCTTTTCTTCTTTTCTTGGGACTTTCCTATTATGAGATTTCATGCCTTATTTTAAATTTGTACTTCATCCTCTGCTATTTGAGCTTGATTCTTGTTATTTGATTATTGCTCGTGTGTTGGTACCTTATCCTTTTCTGTAGAGAAGAATTGCAGAGTCATTTCTATGTACTGGTGTGTCCTCTCTGTCCCGATGTCTAACATCCATGTTTATGTTGTCTACTCATTCATACATTATGTCTTCAAATTCCCATGTATAATCATATTTCAATATCAGTACCTGGATGCCATTTACCGCAAGATACATGGGTTACCAATAAACAAAACTTAAAAACATATTGTAAAAATGTGCATTTAACATAAATAATTCAATTGGAAACCCAATAAGGAGTTCAAATATACTTCCCTAAGTTTGATCTTTAGTCCCTTTGATGATGATTTCACAGACACCTTCATTGAAATGTTGTGTCATTAAGGTTTTGGGTTGTTGAAAATGTGCCTATACACAAATTTGAAAAATGGAATAAATGATTAGGAATATATCGAAACCTACACCATAGAACTCATAGAGCTTGTTGAGGCATTTTCAATTGTATATGGAGTATGAAAAACAAAGTTTGGGGTCAAAAGTTATGGAAAAAACAATAGGAGATAGGTTTTTCCTTATGTGTTGTGTTGTATCCCTGCCAATGTCTGACGTAATATGCTCTGTGTTTTAAGTACTCCCACCAACTCTCTCATCTTCCACACTTAATAAACCTCGGTTAATGTGCCAAAATCATCCTTTTATTCGTCTGTCCCTCTTGGTATTAGGCCTTAATTTTTTTCGTGATTTGATATATTGGAGCCAATTTTTATTTTTTTTTCATGCCAATATATCTGAGACAAAAAAATATTTTTTAGGCCAATAAATCGGGTGATGAAATTATTTCGGTGGCCGACATACTAGAGAATAAAATTATTTTAGTGGCAGATATGTGTTTCGAAGGAGGCTAACACATCGAGGTTAAAAAATATTTAAAAGGCCAATAAGATGTGAGGAGGGGCTAATACATGTGAAGGGAGGGCCAACATGATATTTAAGGGCAGTCAAAAAGGTTTTAAGAGGAGGCCAATCAAGGTGTTAAGAGGGGCTCCATATTTTTTTATTATCCACATCACTTTCTTTTACATGCCCTCTTTAAATGCCATCATGCTCAATCTTTTTTAAAACATTATTTTAATCATTCAAAACATTATTTTATTCTCTGTGTTTTGTGTTTGTGTGACCCAAAATTCATCCATTTGTTACTCTATGTTGGGGTTCAAAAATAGTTTTTCAAACCAATGTATCGACACTTATAATCCTTTCTTTTGTCAGTACATTGTGTATTGCATGGATTTTTTTTTTTAATTTTTCTTTTATTTTTAATGTAATAAGTCGGGGTGGGTTTTGTTGCAACTCAATCTAACTTAGAAAACTCGTAACTTTCCCATACGATGCCCGATTGAGACACCATTTTTTGCAATGTCGAAAGAATAGGTAGATATTTCCAATGAGGGGACTTACAACTCCATTCAAAAAAATTTAGCAGGTTCATGATTAATGAGGCTCGTTTGATGGGAAATCTATAATGAGTGTTTATGTACTTATAGACCTCAGATTCAGATTTTGTCAGTGGCATTAGATTGACAATCCCACAAAAACTATACTCGGCTTGTCCTGGAGGTGAAAAGTTCACTTTGACCAGTACCCTAAATTATGCACAAAGACATTTTTTAATAAAAAATTGGGCCCGGTTCTTACCACTTCTTTACCTGAATACAATTATCTCAAATCCTTTGACATCTATGTTATATAGGCTTTCAATATGTCCATTGAAATTGTGTTCATACATTAGTAGCTGAGAGATATTATCCTGTGAAAATAGCCAATTGATGTTTGGAGCACTTGGTACCGAGTATTTGACAAAAGTACCAATTCTTTTCTGAGAAGCAATTCAAATCCAACCTATGTCTTGCAAAATGATGACCTTCTTTAAGAAAGAAACATGGAAGACTAGATGTACCTGTGAAGATGGAGGCAACTCCAATTTGTAATCCATACTTCCAATCCCTTGGAAAACCTTATAGGGGCCATAATATTTGGGTGCTAATTTATTGTCCTTTTGCTGCTTGAGGGACATATATTTATATGGGCATATATATATGAGACAAAGGGTACAATTATAATGAAAGGCTACAATGAAGGGTTATTTACTTCCCATCCAAATTCTGGCCCGGCAACCTATTAAGTCCTAGACAAGGCCCCATGTTATGCATAAAACATCTTATTAAGCCCTAGATATTGAATTATTACATTTCTAGTTTCATATTTGTATGTAGGATAGAACCATTCATTGCAACATTTCATTATAATTGTACCCTTTGTCTCATATATATATACTTTGATCTACACCAAGTGTCAAGCATAAAAAAGGTAAATAACTAGAACCCTTCGTTGTACCCTTACTTTGATCTCCGCCAAATGCTCCCATTTGAGTCCTACTTCTCATACCTTGTCTATGTTGCTATCAAGTAAAATTGTCTTTCATCCACCATTTGGGAAGTTTCTCTTCAATCCTACCCACACTACACCAAATCCACCTCACCTTCCCTAAAATATAGGTCCTACCCCATGAACCAGTGGTACGACAATGAATGCAAAATCCTCTGCAATCAGATTCGACTTTCCTTCACTCACACTCACCCTTTCTACCTTCATATTAAGGCTTCCTAGCATCGCCTCCTCTGGCACAAGAAGCACATATGATCCGGATTTATTTTGAGAAGGAAATGAAGGAATAGATATAACAATGAAATACACAGAGATATTGCAATATACACAAAAATATTGCAATAAACACAGAGATAAAGTAATGCACAATTTTTATTAATGAGAGAATGTACAGAAACTATAAAATTATAGAGTGAATGACTCGCTAGAATGGTAGTAGCTTATCTCAGAGAAGAGATCTGATGGCTACGCTCATTCACAAGAATATGATGAAGTTTACAATGAGGCTCTAGAGGCATTTTTATCACAAAGAAAATCCAAAACCCTAACCCTGAAAGATGAAACGCCAAAAGGTTTGTGGGCCTCAATGGGGGTAGTTGGTACGTCAACTTCCCAAGGGCGTAAATTTTGCATACGATCTTTTTTGGGGGCGTTCTATACCTTGTCAGAAAGGTCTATCCAACGAGTACATATTTTTTTTGGCATAGATGATGCCTTTGGCTATCGTATGGGCGTTGTCGTGCCCAAAAACATCGTTTAGGGCCTCAAAACGACCCTGAAAGTTCAGGACCCAGAAAATCATAGAAACACTACCAAGGTGGAAACCCGTGTTTTGAGCCATTGGAATAGGTGGGTGGCCACCGATTTATGCCTGGATCAATCCTCCCCCCTTAGGAAGTGATGGTCTCCATTGTGTCAGATCCTCGGGGAAGCTTTTGTTAAATCTAAACCTTGGTGAGTTTCTTGCCTTGTTGAAGGTTGTTATGAACCAATATCACTGCATGATCTTCCTAAGTGTGGGAGGACTTTGTTAGTGAAGATGCAGCATGAAGAAAATGAAGTAATTTATCATAAATTTATTTGACTAGGTAGTTTGGAGGCACCCCCGTAGGTGCAGAAGGAATATCTTGGTGCTCTTCTACAATCGTGTTGATATGCCTCCGTTGGATAGAAGGGTCTTGGGCCAAGGCTACAATGATTGCAGTGTCCTTCTCTTCTTACCAAGTTGTGAAGAGGCTAAATTTTTTAGTATGAGAGATTACTTTGTTGCATTTTTTTGTTGGTACAATAGTTGAAACTACCTTGGGTATCCTGTAGGGATGACCCCCCAGAGTAACAATGACGTTATGGGGTCAAGACTCATAAACATAATGATGCCTCCACATATATGGTTGGCCTAATAGAACATCACACAGTACCTCATCCTTGAAGGGCTTGATGACGTACAACAGGTGGCTTTGTTGGCTGACACGAAGATCTCGTCCCTGGCGGAGCCATCCGATGTTGTATGGTTGCGGGTGTGGTGTTGTCAACAAACCCAACTTCTTGACGACCTCTTCTAAGATGAGATTCTTCTAGCTTCCGCTATCAACAATAAAATGCAACAGGGTCCCCTTCACCCACATATGTGAATGGAAAAGGCACTCCCCCTCCTTAGGATCCTCTGGTTCTTCTTGTTGGATTGTTGCGGTCGCGACCGTAACAGTGGGTTCTACATCAATTATCTGTCTCTTTTTATTATTGTCTGAATCAGAGTCTGAATCAGGGCTCAACTCTGTTTCTTTGAGCTCGGATACCAATGATCATTTTGAGCGACATTCATCGGTGTTGTGCCAAGGGATTTTTTGGAAGTCACACTACTTCCTATTGTCCTTATTTGTCTTCATGTTTCCCTTCTTTTCATGTGGCTTGGACTGGTTGTCTTAAGGTTGATTGTTCTATGAGTTAGGGATGCCTTTACTGTACTTTGGTGTTGCGGATTTGCAAACCCAAATTCCCACTTATTATGTTTCTTAAATTTATGCTCGATTTTGACAGCATATCTATAAGAGGATCACAATGATGAGATGTCAAGAAACTCCATTTTGGTTTGGATGTACCTATGTAGAGCCCCGCGGTATTTCAAAACCAAATGTCGCTCATAGTCTTTGATACCCAGCTTGGTGCGCAAGGTATGGAAGATATTTGTGAACTCTGACATTGATTGGTCCCGCTTTTGATGCATTGTGGTCCATCTCATGTATTGGTCATCATAGTTTCCCACAAGGTAATATTGCTCCATGACCGCATCAATAAAAAAATACCAAATGGGCTCGGCCCCAAATATTCCAGACTCCTCTGTGGAATTTTTCTCCGAGTAAGTTTCCCACCAATGTTTGAGATGGGGGAGATCCTTGAGGAGTGCAAAGGTGATATTTTCTTTTTCGGAAAATTGTGAAAAGAGAAACAACCTTATAGCAAATTTAACCATTTTTCCAAATCATTTGCATCGATCTGAACTTCAAATATGGGAATATCAAAATTAACTTGTACCTTGAATGGAGTAGCATCTCCAAAGCGAATGCTTGATGAAGATGGGCATTTTATTATGGGAAATCGTTGAAATATTTGGGAAAAAATATCCAACATCTTATTCCTTTGTTGCACGAGGGCTTCCGCAATCAATAACTTGATGGGATCTTCTGCTCCCGCGTCTCTCTTTTCTTCTGCCACGGGAGGTCGCTTGAGCTGACGAGAGCGATTTTCCTCAAGGGAAACTAGCTCGAGACCCAACTCTTTGTACCCTGACCTCGTCGGGGACATGCACTAAGAAACGACAATGAGAAGCCTGCTCTGATACCATTGATTTAGATTTATTTTGATAATGAAATGAAGGAGGAGATATACCAATGAAATACATAGAGATTTTGCAAGATACATAGAAATATTGCAATAAATACATAGATACAATAATGCACAATTTTTGTTAATGAGAGAATGTATAGAAACTGTAAAATTACAAAGTGAATGACTTGCTAGAATGGTGGCAGCTTATCTCTGAGAAGATATCTGATGGATATGCTCATTCGCAAGAAGATGATGATGTTTTCAATGAGGCTCTAGAGGCCTTTTTATCATAAAGAAAATCCAAATCCCTAACCTTGGAAGATGAAACGCCAAAAGGTTTTTGGGCCCCGATGGGGGTAGTTGGTATGTCAACTTCCCAAGGCATAACTTTTTCATACGATATTTGTTTGGGGAATTCTATACCTTATCAGAAAGGTCTATCCGAGCAGTACATATTCTATTCATCCCAGACCATGCCTCTGGCTGTGATCTCAGTGTTGTCGTTCCCAAAAAACTTCATTTAGGGCCTTAAAATGGCCCCGGAAGTTCAGGACCCGAAAAACCGTAGAAAATTTGCCAAGGTGGAAACCCATGTTTTGAGCCACTGGAATAGGTGGGTGGCCACCAATTTTTTCTTGGATCAACATATTCATATCCTAGAGGAGAGGGGAGTTTATTTTCTTCCCTTGTCCATTCTCTTAAAAACTTCTGGTGCAACATCTTCCCCAATCACTCCCCTCTCCCTCTTGATCCAAAATCCATGTTTTCTCATATCTCCTCCCTTTATGTTGTCCCTGGGTAGCCCCTAAATCAAGTCACCTCTCCCCCCCCCCCTATTATTTCCACTTATTCTCCTACCAAAATATCCAAGAGGTTGTTTGGTTGTTGAGCACTAGCAAAGCAAGGGATGAGGAAGGGTTCCAAGAAGAACTCTTCAAGTAGGTTCTTCACACTATGGATAATCACTTGAAAAAAAAATTTAACCATGTGGTCTGTATGAGTTTTCCACAATCTTGGTCACATCACACTATTCACCTGATTCACAAATTGAGCTCTATTGTTGATCCCAACAACTATAGGACAATAATGGTAGGCCACATGTTTTCTAAACTCTATGTTATGCTCTTCCATTTGAATCTCTCTAGGGAGATTGAGTGGAGGTAAATTAGAGTTATAGGACATGTTGGATTTCAACCTATGCACCATACCATTGATCACATCCTTACACTCTAACTTTTCATCAAGGAGATGCAACATTTCTCTTTGAAAGTTTACTGCTACTTTGTGGACTTTTTCGAAAGTATTTGACTCCATCCCCGAGGAGGTTTTTTTCTAAAGACTCAAGACATTGGTATTTTAGATACCTTATTGATCCCCATCATGTGTCTATGTGAGTCAATCCTTGGTCATATTTTCATAGACCACAGAGCATCATATTTTATCAGGAGTACCATTGGGGCAACAGGGATGCCCCTTGTCCCCCACATTATTTGGGATCTACATTGACGAGTCGGAGCCCTTCCTGCATGAGAAAATCCAAGACGGAGATGGATGCCTTATCCACCAAATCCTAATGTCTAGGTTGATTTTTGTTGTTGATGTGATCCTTTTAGCCTCAACTCCTGAGGGGTTGTAGAGATAGTTGGATGCCTTAGCCCTTTTTTGTGTCGGATGCCTTATCCCTTTTTTGTGACCTTCAAATGAAAGGAGATTGAGATTACCAACACTTATACTTATTTGTAGGTATAGTTCAGAGGACCTCACTTTAGTCTGCGGCATGCACTTCAGCCTCAAGTTAGCAAGGGCTATGGATCCTTGGCCCTTTTTGAGAGGCAATGTTTTCTAAACCATTTTTAGGACATATCTTCCAAGGTGTCTCTCATGGACACCCTTATGCGCCCCACAATTTTATATAGTTCTAAGGTTTGGGGACCTGGTTTACTAGAGTTTGATTGGTCCTGAACGGAGAGAGTGCAAATCATCCTCTTTCACCACATCATCAGATGCAAGTAGATAGTACATCATCATTGCAGAGATTGTTGCTCGACTTAAGATGGTGTTCGGTCTTATCTCACTCTCGCACCACATTCAAAGTTTCGCTAACTCAACAAAGGGATGGGACCATGATACATACTTGGCCTACTGTTCATCGAAGTGCATTACATCATCCAATCCTTCGGGTCGCTATGTTGGTTGGTATGTGAGAGTCTCAAATCTCCTAGAGTCTATTGGTATTGCGATGGACTAGATTCCTCCATTTAGATACTCCCTTGTTGTGTTTTTCCACCTCTTACCTACCAGATAGGAGATGAACATGATCAACATAGATGATATCTACAGGCAGTTTGTGTGGGTCACTTAGATAAACCCTCAGGTAGGTTACATCCGAAGATAGCCTTCTATGTTGAGCACTTCATGGATTTGAGGGATGGACTCATTATTCAACCTCATTACACACTTCACCATTGGATGCATGTTCTTCGCATCCCCCTGGGACAGTTTAGAGTGGGCTCTCATAGATTGTGGATCAAGATAGACCACTAGATTGACTTATCAGAAAGAATTTGATAGTTATGCCACCTCAAAGAGGTTGAGACTAAGGAGCACTTCATCTTCCATTATTCAATTTACCACAAGATCTGAGGATGGTTCCATTATCTTTTGAAAGAGCTCCAAACACTTGGTAGTTTCCTTAGGTACCTTGACCATAGATTCTTAGCCCATCCTTCATCCACATCTTGGACCATCTCCCACCCAACAAATCTCCTTTTTTTATGATGCTCCCATCTCCTAGGGGTACCAAGCGACATATGGATGGCAATCATGTCCTTGGCCCTAGATCCTTGTAGACTCAAAGAATTATTTCTACTTCTTTGAGACCCTAGCAGTGTTTCCAGCCCAGACCTCATATTAGCATACAAATGAGTAGCTAGATGATACCTTCCATACCAGAATAATGAGTTCTCCCTTCTAGGAAACAACACAACATTGAGTCTAGCTCCTCTTCTAGTTATTTTTCCAGATAGACATCTATTTTGAGCTTTCTCCATTTGGCCTTGGATGTCAGAAAGATGGTTCCAGTGGACCATGGTAAGCTTGTACCATTGCTATCATAGATTCTGTATCCACTCACTTTATACATCTCTCTCTCAGATCGTCTTTCCATGTTTGGAGTTAGTTTTTCAAGATCTAGATTAAATTCTTATTTTATTTTTCACATCTTACTTTTATATAGGAGCTACTTTAATACTCTTACTTTGTATGAGCATCATTGTACCTAAAAATCATGTTGACTTACTCTAATGATCATTTATTAGACATTAATACAATTATCTTATCTTATCTTAATAACCATCATCAATTATACACTAAACAAATATAATATGTATACAACAAAATGTTCACCAATACCTAAAATAGAATTTGATCTTTTGTTTTAACTAATAGGATAAGTAGTCAATTCAAACGATATTAACCTCATATATACCATGACAGGGGAATTTATGGTATGGCAAGTGATGTTAGAGATCAACCTTGTGATCTGCACAAATAGTGTGAATTTGAAAACATAAATCGAACATTTGTCATATTTCATAAATGGTCCATTTGTTTGAATAGACTTCAACATTATAATTTATAAGAAATGGTCCATCAAAATAGAGTCTGGCATGGTTTTTCATAAAATATTATATTGTCAATTTAAAACTTAATTTATTTAAAAAAAAAAAAAGTTAATTGTATTTAATAATACTTGGAAATAATGGAGAAAGCGCCAGTTGTAAGCGCCGGTTATAAGCACCAGTTATAAGCTTCAGTTGTGAGAGTCAGTTGTAGGCGTGTTAAGAGTCAGTTCTTAGTTAAGAGTCTAGTTTTCTTTGGTTTGCATGTAACCGACTCGGGAGAGTCTTTTCATATATAAAGATGTAATCTGTCTTCATTAAATAATACAGAAGTGAGCATAGCCTCACCGTGTTGTTTGCCTCATATATTTTATCTTGGTATCAGAGCGGGTTGGAGGTCTAGCTCTCTGAGGCGAGATCCAAGAACAAAATCTCGAATTGTTTTTTTTTATAGTGCCCCCCTATACAGTGGTAGAGAGTGTCGACGCTCTCACACTCCTCAAATTCAATTTTTCGATCCTCGGCGCTCCCGTTGAATGCTTATGAGAGCTCTGTTGCGACGGCGCCACCCTTCTACATGGACAAAGCGCTGCAACGCTCCCCTTTCCATTGACACCAAGCGCCAGCGCTGAACCTGCAGAATTAGAGAAGCGTCGACGTCATTTATTTGGTAAAGTGTGAGTTCTGGTAAAGAATGCGTGAGTAAAGCTTCGTGGAGTTTTGAAGAACGAGTTTATATAGTTTGCATGCGATTTGCATGAGCATTGGAGCGTGAGCATGGTTATAGCTTGAGTTTTTGGGTAGAGTTTGAATGCATGCGTGGAGAGCACGATTTGCATGAGGTTATTTGCATGCATTTGAGGTTATTTGCATGCATTTGAATAAGCGTGAGGTATCAAGTTCTTATTAAAAGAGGGAGTTATAAATTTGGTGGTTGCTATAAATTATTTATATTAAAGTGGAAAGTAAGTGTGAAGTGTTATATGAGAAATTGTGAGTGTGAGGTTTTATATGAGAGATATTATATGGAGTTTGTATATAAGAATTTGTTTTATATATGAGCCTTATTTTTTTATATGTAAAGCTTTGAAGCATGAGAAAGGGGTTATTCTTATGCATATGAGGATGGATGTTTAAGATTTTCTTATATTTATTTTAAAACAATTGAGAGCCAAGGTAGAGAGGGATCGGTGGATTCGAAAGGCAGAGCGACGGACTGCTCAACACTCGACAAAAAGTTGCATATCTTTGGTGATTCACTTGCAGAGACTAACTTGCAGAGATGGTGAATCCTCTAGCGGAGACATACCTCAACGAAGCCAACAAGGCAGATGGCTCGAATTTCATTAACTGGAAATTCAAGATCCAGACGCTCATGGAGGGCTATGGTGTCTGGAACATTGCGAAGGGAACTGAACTGAAACCTGATGTGGCTGCAGGTGCGACAACAGCACAGATCCAAGACTGGGAGAAGCATGAAAACAAGGCAAAGGTATTGTTGCGCATGTCAGTTAAAGATAGCATAATTCCACATATTAAAGACGCTACAACTTATGTTGCTACATGGACAGCTCTTAAAGCATTATATGAAACTAGCAACACAAATCGCATTTTGTTCCTGAAAAACTAAATTGCTAGGCATTAAGATGGATGGAAATGAATCTGTTAGTTCATTTTTGGGTCACATTAAAGAGGTGAAAGACAAGCTAGTAAATATAGGGGAAACTGTTTCCAACACTGATCTAGTGACTATTACCTTAAATGGTATGCTAGAATATTATCATATGTTCATAACAGGTCTTGCAGCAAGGGAGAAACCTCCTACGTTTGAAGAACTGACGGGTATTTTGTTGCAAGAAGAAGAGAGGCGCGAGAATCTGAAGCCTCAGAGTAAAGATTTGGCACTATGGTCAAATAATAGATCTGCGAGAGGGAGATCAGGAGTAAGAGGCAGAGGAGGCAGTTCATGGCAGAGAGGCAGTTCATCGCAGAGAAGACAATCTCCAAATCAAGGTATGCAAT
>JZKD02S1904204.1:0-17406 GCA_000966675.3 Picea glauca
TGGATTAATGAAATATGTTATTATGTATAATACACACTAGATATGAGATGATGAGTTTTTTTTAAGCTAGCATGTAAAATTTTATATTAATATAGAAAAAATAATACATTGTCTAATAATACTTTCAAACCATACTAATATCAGAAGAGTAATTTCAGAGTGAAATCGTAAACTACATCCAAAATGTGTAAGAAGGGATGACCATTGTCTTATGATTTGACACCTAGGCAAAGGTGAGGCTAGAGAACTTTTGCCTCTATAATAAAAAAACCAAAAAACCAGTAACAATAACAGTTAGAAAATCAAACAAGAGGATTATTTGCGGCATCTCCAGGAATATGTTGGTGGGGTCCTGAGGCTCTAAGAAGTCCAGTCCCGCCATTTTCTTTGCCAACGATGAGACTTTGTAATCAACCTCCTTGATCTGTGGTTGCATGTCGTCCAATTGGAGCATCATCTCCTTATATGCTTCACACCTTTCCACCAGAACCTTTCCCATCATGGTTTTCATCTGCGAGTAAAGGTCCATAGTGTTATGATATTTTGTTTCCCTAGTTCTAGATGAACTAGTTTCTGAAACTCGCATGCAAATTTCTACACCCACTTCCTCATCTTGGGCAAAGTGTCTACTTAGGCAAACCTCAGCTTCGACTAGCTTCATCTCTTCCTTAATCTGCGGTGATGTTTGAGCCCTAAAAACACTTGCAAACTCCTCTACTCCCTATTGAGCCTGTGTGATAGGAATTCGACCTCTGCGCTTGTGACCTCTGCCATGTTGATGCTCAAAACAAACACAAGGAACTAAAGGACACTTAGATCTTTAGAAGTCACCTTCATCTTTGGAAAACACTCTGAAGGTTCAAGTCTATCCCCCGGAGGAGGCTTGGAATGGACATGGAAACCGACATAGATAGTATATCTTTGTATCCCATCAATTCACAAAGCATTCATTTCCAAATAAGGTGTCTGAAGCATCCAAAACATCCCTTGTATCAGATAAGTTACTATCACAGTAGTGAGGAGAGCAAGCCAGGTGTGACCTCGAGGTTCGAGAAGAGGATGACCTCATGAAAGTCGAGGACAACTGCACAATGCCTCAAATTGTTAGGTTAAGCTTGACTCAATGAAAGAGTCAAAGTTGTTCGATGAATAGTGGTGGTTTTGGGCACACGGTTTTGGTAGCCCTTGGTTTCAGAGCCCGTGGATGTCATGTAACATAATCCTTTAAAAGGTCGGTGATACTCCGTTGTAATGTGCCAAGAGTTGAGTGGTGAAGGATCACTTGGTCGGGGTCTAGAGGTTGGTTGATCAAGGGGCTAATAGATAACTTGGTTGGTTTTCCAAGATAAATCATGGTGTTATATGTACATGTTACTATGTTATGGTTTATTATTTTATCTCTCACATTTTAATTTCCTCACATATGGTATTAGAGAAAGACAAACCTCGACTCTTTAACGAGAGTGGCTTGATGATGGGAACCATGGACATAGGCAAAACAAGAGTAGAGCCTCCACTGACCGGTCCCTGGTAGCTAGTGTCGTTGAGGTGAATTTTGTGTAAGCACTGTGGGGATTTTGAGGCATGGAGGGTCCCACGATAATGAAATAGGTGATTATGGAAGCAACAACGACGACAATGATAGTGGGGTTTTAGCTATGGGGGAGGCTCATATGTGAGACTTGGAAACTGGTAGCTCGTCAGGCGAATGCGATGCTCACAATTTTTCTAGTCGTTCTCGTTATTTCAAGTGCGGGGCATATAAGGAGGATTTTGGCAGTGGAGGTGTTCGGTGTGAAACCTCCGAGGGTTGAGGATCCAGAGAGTTTGCTTCTTTTTAATGGTGGTTCTGGCGCATGTTCCGGTTGGAAATATGGTGATTGTATTTCTCGCAAATCAGGATATATTGAGCATAACGTCTCTAATAGGATGGAATGCTTCAGGTGCAGTGATCCAAGAGAGTCGAGCACTATTGTATGGTGTTTCGAGTAATTGAACGGTAACTGAGGGGTGGTAGCAGAGATTGAAGTTGTTCTTCACACTTCAAAAGAAGATGATGAGAAATTTTAGTGGTTCCTTTGGCTTGTTTTTTATGCTTCTTGGGGTTATCAATCGGTAAACAACCAAGTGAATGTGGAGAGTTGTTTGGATGAAGAAGAGTTTGATGATGCTCCCAAGGCTGAGGTCGCGGAGTGTAGTATTAAGGTCAAAGAAATGGAAAGGTGAGAGGATGGTGACATAAGTGTCAAGATATCAATAATAAAATAATAAAATATTGTAATGGAGTTGAAAATTTAATGTAAATGGGCATATGATTGTAAGATCTGGTTAGGAATGCGTACCCTGGTAAATTACCAGTAATGTCTAGACGTAGACTTAAGTGATAGGGGAAGCATGCATGATTATTGAATACCCTATTTATAGACTTCAAGGGAGGTTGGGCTTGGAGGTGAGCGATGAAGGCTCACTTGGCTAGTTTGGCCAAATTTGGTCAAGGGAAACCCCAAGTCAAGTTTAAAGGGGGGGATGTTCAGTTAAACTTGACTCAGTGAAAGAGTCAAAGTTGGTAGGTCAACATTGGTGGTTTTGGTAGCTCTTGGATTACATGTAACAAAATCCTTTAAAAGGTTGGTGATACTCCTTTGTAATGTGTTGAGGGTTGAGCGGTGAAGACTCACTTGTACGAGGCCAAGAGGTTGGTTGGCTTGACCAGGTTTGGTCATGGAACTAATAGATCTATTCGCTGGTTTTTCCTAGTTTGGGTTTTCCATGATAAATCATGGTTTTTATGTGTGCATGTTGTTATGTTTTGGTTTATTTTTATGTCTCGCATTTTAATTTCCTCACATGAATCATGTCCCTGTCACCCCATCCAGGGAAGTATAGTCAACATTTGCAATTTCTAGAAAGTCCTTGCTGAGGGTTCCTTCATTTCATGGATCCCATCAATTATCCAACAATTGTTTCCTTTGAGTGATTCCTTCATTAGCAAGTCGATCAAAAAGTGTGTTTGTTGATCGCCTGATGTGTGATGGGATGATGACCTCTATCTAGGGTAGAAGGGCTTGAATACATTTCAGAGCTCCATCCTATTAGATATTTTTCTTATTGTTGAACCCTGCTGCATTCTTTTAAGCATTTGAATGATGACTTGAGAGTCCCCTTCTGCAACTAATTTGGCATAGCCTTCTTTTGTTGCATTGAGAAGGCCCCTCTCCAAGGATTCCAATTTTGCTGCATTATTGCTATCTATGCCCAGGCCATGTGCAAAGATCCTTAAAATGTCACCCTTATCGTTTCGAAATGCACCACCTAGACCTTCTCACCTTGGGTTTCTCTTTGAGGTACTGTCAAAGTTTAGCTTAATGAAGACTGCAGGAGGAGGTTCACATTTGTCTAGGGAAGTGCTCTAAGGAGATTTCCTTCTCAATGTATGAAGAGCATTGTTGTAATGGAGGTCAAAGGATTTTAAGATGTCTTCTTCTTTCTCTAGACATTTCTAGTCATGTTCAATCCACGTGGAGATTATAACTATTTCTCAAATGCATTGCTTAATCCTTTCTGAGAGCTTTCTTGCATCCATGTTTTCATTTTTGAAAATTTGATGATTTCTTTCCTTCCAAACCTCCGATAAAAAAAAAATTGGGAAGAGTTACCAAGCTTGGTTCAGAATTTAACTAGTATAGGAAATGTATCTTCAATGTTCAATTATCTCAACTAAGATTGCTCTATTATGGTTCGATTTCCTGAAGTTGATGGCACCTTGATCTCATGGAGTGGTTAGAAATGAGCAAGTGTTGAGGAGATTCTCAACCATTTCCCCTTATCGACAACAGAATGGACAGAATGAAGGTCCATGGAACCCTCATCGGATTATATTATCTCAATTTAATATTTTACCTCTCGCCAACATCCAAAGGAAAAAAATATTTTTGGCCATAAATTTTGTTTCCATATATTTACCCATATACCTTGCTAAGGTTTCTCTGGTTGTTCTGTCGTTAGGAGGTAGGATTCTTTGAGATTAAAGCATCCTCTTGTTTTGTAGCCCCAATGAATATTCCCCCCCCCCTTCATGAACCCTTATCGTATGTTTTGATAATTCCTGCTAGAAGTTGTCCCAATTGATTTTAGGTGGGAGGGGATGCCAACAATCTCCATTGACCATTTGTGTTCAAGGGGTATAGTATTGTTCCAACCATTTTTCGTCTTGATTTAGCATGGTTTCCCTTAACATGTGTAAGTCTTCCCATGACTTCCATGTTGGTAGCTGCTTCCATGCATAATCCCAAACATAAGGTATTGTGCCTATTTCGGATTTCCCAAAAGCAATGTTTGTGGATAATGTGGTTATTGTTCTAGGAAACATTTCATATCAGGGAACTTGCAATGTTTCCATACATGCAGATTAAGTATTGAATTCATGTGTTTGGGATATACTTCCTTCACCATAGACATTACCCCATAAAACATCCTTGCTATGAATCCATTGCCACCACATTTTGGCCCCTAGAGCGGAGCATAGGATTTCATGATCTCTCAACCCTAATCCTCCTGCTAATTTCGGAAAACATATTTCATCCCACGCAACAAGGGCCCATTTTATTTTCTTTTTGGATCGACCCCAAAGGAAGGATATTGAAGATTGCAGACAACTTTTAAGATGAATTTGGGGGTATCCAAGGTTGAAAACATATATAAAGGCATAGCATGAAGAACTAATTGAGCAAGACTAGATGTAGGGAAAATTTTAGGGGCTAAATTTTGCCCATGGGCTAATTTTCCATGCCTTTTCCAAAAAAAGATTCTCCAATTTCCATTTTTTTATAAAAGTGATTCGCCCAAATTCTATAGAATAAAATGATTTTACCTTAAAACTAACCAAAATTTTATAGAAACTATACAAAATCCTTGAAGATTTGAATATTTTTACAACAATTTTGCCAAACATTTTATAGATTGCATATTAAGGACTAATAAGATTTTCCAAGGTTTCTACATTCTGAGATAAATTTCCACCCTTAGAATCATCCCTGACTAGATGACTTGGCATTTTTAGAGATCTAGAAGTCCAATTGGCAAGTTTGGTTTCCATCTTTGAGAGGAGATCCTCCCAAGTTGAATTGCAAAGTGCGTTCTCCATTAACATCACACCTAAATATTTGGATGGAAGGGAGTTTCTTTGAAAGCCAAGAATCCTGGAAATGTTAATTTGAATAGTAGGAGAAGTGTTGAAGAAAATAATTTGTGACTTACCCTATTTGATCGAATTACTCGAAGCATCCATGAAGTCCGAAAGAGCCTGCTTGATGGATTGTGCTTTGTGGACTGTCAGAATTCCCATAAGCATCATGTCATCAACAAATTGTTGATGGGAGGATGCAAGGTCTTCCCTAAAGAATCTCAATCCTCATATTTTGTTGTTGTCTATTGTTGCCTTAATTGCTTCCCCAAACCATGATCCATTAAAATGAAAAAAAATGGGATAAAGGGTCCCCTTGCCAAATGACATGAGTGGGAGAGAAGGTCATTGAAGGTGGGGCATTTACAAGAATAGAGAAGAAGGTTGAAGAGGTGAGAGATATAGTCCATTTGATCCAAGTTGTCAAAAAACCAAATGTCGAGAGGAGTTGCTTGATGTATTTCTAACTCAGCTTGTCAAAGGCCTTAGACATGTATAATTTGATGAGAATGCCTTATGTTTTGGTGGTTTTCAATGAATGAATCATTTTATGAACCATAATTATACCGTCTAAGATTTGTTGGCATTCCATGTATCCAGTTTGTTCAGGATAAATTAAACTAGGAAGGATAAGATTGAGAGGATTCACAATGACTTTAGTGATGATTTTGTAAACCACGTTGCAAAGGGAAATCAATATGAATTTGTTGGGGTATTATGCCTTATTTTCTTTGGGTGTCAGGGATAGAAAGTTGGTGTTAAGAGATGGTAGTATATTGGAAAATCTATGAGAGTCTTCTACAATATCCCATACATCCTAATTAATGGCAAACCAACAAGCTTGGAAGAAGTTAGTGGTGAAATCATTTGGTCATGGAGTTTTTCCCTTGGGAATTTCCATGAATTCCTCCTCTACTTCCTCTAGAGAAACTGCTCTGAGAAGGGAATCACTATGTTCCTATGAAACAATTTTGGGGATGTTTCTTGTTATTTTTTGAATGGAAGATCTTATGTCTAGTGGCTACCCCCAATAATAGTTCTAAATGATTGTAGGGAAGCCAAAAAGAGGAGATTTTTCATGATTTCTTGAGGGCCATAAACATTGGTTAGAATTATTATTTCTATTGAGCCAATTAGCTGAAATTGAGTTGATAAAGTTATTTGGGTTGAAAATAAATTCGTCCATGATATTTCAACAGGGTTTCATAAAATTGCTAAACCCCATACCGCACCTTTTGCATATATCACAATCACTTGGGGTCCTTTCCAATTCCTGGAGGATACTTTTGAAACCGGGTCACCGTGACAATTTTTTTTGAAGCATTACAACAAAGGGTTGTTCTGTTAGATCACATTCCCATCTCCTTTATCCTTAGTCTCTAACCTAGGTCACTATATCTTGGTCTCACAAGTCTAGTGGTCAAAATTTGACTAATTTTGACCAAGTGAGTCATGCATGTGCTCTATCCCTACATTTTAGGGAGAAAATTGCTACATTTAGAAGTAAGGGAGCACTTCTCACTCTCTTCCTTGATTTTGGCATCCTATTTTCTAACTTTAGACTCTATTTCCTATGTTTGAGTTCCTAGAGATATTTTAGGAACCTAATCCCTACATTCAAGGAAGGAAGGCGCTCCTCTTCACTATTTTTAGCTATTTTCTATTTTTTATGAGGAAAAGCTAGGGGTGTGCCTCTCTCCCACAAATTTTATTAAGGGATCAATTGTCTTAGTTTACTATAGCAATTAAACTTTATATGTGAGGACTATATTAGGTTAATTTGGTACATAAGTGAAATGATCATCAATAATTAATAAAGGAAGGAATCTAAACTAGGGTTTATTATCCTCTTTTTCTTTGGCGAATTATTTAACTACTTGCAAGAAAGGAAGAGATAAAAATAAAATCATATGAAAACCTAGATAATCCCTCTTTTACACCCAATGAAGGTGGAAAACAAAAAGAATGGGGTATATCACCCTTTTTACTATGGTGTAAAAAATATGAGGAGGGATACCTAGGGTTTGTTTCTTGTTGGCATAGGGGCAGACTCAGGGTTAAACGCTCAAGAGCGCACCAACAAATCCCTAACTACCGACCCTTTCGGCAACACCTGCGAAGCAGATGAAGTCTCGCCCGAGGTAGAGGCAGGGGTGGTTGCAAGACTCAGGTGTTTGCAACCTTAGCTGGGACATAGATATGTTATTATATCGCTTACAGAGCACTTAGCACCGATCATTTGTCAATATTCAACCCTTACTATACTTCACAGATAACACAGAGCATCACAACATTTACTTAGATCTAAGGTATCTCAGCACTTAGAAACAGTAAAGCAGATCAGATCTGGTAAATCAGTACTAAGCACCTTCATACATGTCACATATAACATTCACACACCTCTAAGAAGCACAAAGCATAAGTAGATATATCTAAATATATCAAAGAACTTAGCAAAAGAAGGGATAAACACATCAATTCAAAGCACAAAGTATAACACATAGATTTACATGGTTCACCCCCACCCTGGGGCTACATCCACCAACTCTTCTTCTTTATTAGTGTCTTCAATTGGTTATGGCACAGAGCCACCAAAACCCTACTGCGCACAGGACAGAAGATCTGTGCAACTCGCTAGATCCTTCTTCCTCACGTTACAACACAAAACCTTTTCCAACTTCCTACAATGACTAGCACTTAGCCTTGCAAGTCTCATATAGGCACAAAGCACTTATAGACCTTACTTGTACTTAGCATACATCACATAGATGTCGATATTCGACTACTACTTTCTTGCCTATCCTTCTATTTATACATACAAAAGTGGCCTAAGCATGGGTAAACCCACGGGCCAACATCCCTTTCCCATTACATATTCCCAAAACCCAAAAAGGGACCCATAAGTGGGTTGATATTCTGTAATCTTTGCTTCGTCTGGCGCTTCATCTTTGACAGGATGTCGAAGTCCCAAAAACAGTCAAACATGACCAAGATTATCCAAAAACTTGGTCAAGGACCAATAGGCCCCCAACACTCACCTATGACTCATCCCGAGTCACTCTGGTCTCAACAATTCTGCCTCTAACGCCTTGAGCTTGGCTCGAGCGGCTTTGACCTACTGTAATTTTATAACCTCTTGCTCAGTGTACTCCTGGATCATTGCGTCGTTCAATGGCCCTTCTAGGAACTGTTCTGCTGTGATGACGACCTATTCTAGGTCGACTCCTTGGATTTCAACTTCGGTGAACAGTTGGCATGCCTTTTCTTGCACTGGTTGAAGTCGTTGAGTGACTTCCATCACTTTACTTTGAATCATGTGGATCTATTGCTGGGTCATGCGTTGTTCTTGAAACCTCTTCATTCTTTCAATTGGTGTTAATGCCTTCAACTGTGCCTATAATGTATCGGCGTGCTACTTTGCTTCTTGGAGCTGCGACTCCAATGCCTGTAACTCTGGATTCTCCATGAGGTTCTCGTAAGTCTGGGCACTCCTATTACTCAGTTGCTTGCATTCCAAGGCAAGAGATTTTAATATGCCAACTGCATTGCGGGAAGTTGCTTCCCTTAGGTCTCTTACCTCCTGTGGGGTCTCAGGTACTGCGTGAAGCTCTAGATCTACAATGCGTTGTTGTAGCTTCTGGATCACGTCTTCCAGATGTCCCACCTACTGTGGGATTCTTTCTTCGGTCTGTACCTCAATGTTTGTCACAGAGTGAAGTTCTCTCTTGACCGCTTCCTTTACCTCCAATTGCTCTGCCAACAATTGTTCCCTTCCTTGTTGTAGCTGTGCTTTCTCGTCATTCCATTTTGCCTGGAGAGAACTCTTTTCTTATTTTGAAGCACTGCGATGTTCTACAAGGACTCCTTGTACTTGTGTCAAAGCCTAGATGGCTTTCTCTACTTCATATTGTTCTTTTCGAAGTCGAGCCTCGACTGAATCCGAGATTTGGTGGAGTTGAGCTAGCTCATCTCCTACTTCTGGTGTTCCGACTGACAGGGGCGCATTGGAGACTGCGCGCTTCGACTGAAGTGCCTGCTGCACTCCTTAGAGATCTATCTCGATCTGACTGTACATATCCTCTTGTTTAGTCTCTTGCTTCTCTATTATCTCCATCGCAGCATCATTCAGAGCTGCGACGATGAAGTTGAAGTCGTCTGGGGTTAGTGTGGTCTGCATCTTAGTCACAAGAGCTTTAGACTTCTTCCAAGAAGAAGGTTTCTTAGGTGAACCCTTCCTCTTCTTCAAAAGTTCTGCTTCGTCTCTGCGATTTTGTTCGACTTCTTCTAACTCTTCGCCATCACCCTCTTAATATGGCGTGATGGAAGCAGTCTCCACCAAGGCACTTCTTAAGTCTTGCACTTCGCTGATCTTCTGTCGCATGCTAGGTTCGGGTATATCCTGCACAATTTATGGACTATCTACATTAGATATCTCTGTAGGGTCAGCTGGAACAAGGAGGTCCTCCAACCATTCCTTTGTGATCTCCTCCAAATCTTCTTATGTTAATTTATAATAGGACTGTAACTGCTTCTTGTGCTCGTTAGTGCGCACTGTGATGTAGAGAAAGTGTCTATTTGCGCTGAACTTCATCAAGGGCCGAAACCTGTGGAGTGTGTTCAGAGTGATGCGTGGTGTAGCATGGATAACTACCTTCAATTGATTATAATATTAATGAAACACGACATTTGACTGCCATTGTTTATTCATATCATTCAAGTACCACAGGGTACTGAACTTTGCAGCCAACGGTTCAAAGGGTTCGATGTCCGGGAAGGTCGGACCTTCCAGCATTTCCCATGCAATGAATGCGATCAATATGGGAAGCTAGCTGAAATGGAACCCATACCCTTGGTCTTGGGCTTCCTCGCAATCAAGCTCTAACTAGTTTACAAGGTACTATGCCCAATTCATTTGTACACCCTCCGCGCATTTCCCGATGTGGTCTACTACGAATTTGGTTACTTGGGCGGTCCGGTTCTTGTGAACTAATTTCCCAGCAATGAGTTGACAGGCTAGGCACACTGCGTCGTTTTGGATAGAGACTACCTTGTAGCCTCACGTACCCTTCTCAACATTGCCATACATATCCTTTATCTTCTGCGCTAATGCTTGTTCTGAGGTCTTTCCAGGGTAAAAATCATGTGGGTCAGGGCCTTGCATGTTAAGCCCGGTGATCCGATTGATCAAGGTCGAATCCACAGTGATATGTTGGTTCAGCCATAAATATCCTCCATGGTAACAGGATAACAAAAACTTAACACATGCATTTACGTCCTGGTGTCTGCCGAAGTGTGAGATCTTCATCACATTGAGAAGTGTGGATTGTGTGAGGTTCTGGGTCCATGACTGTGGGATAATATTGGAGTTCTTGCCTTTCGTCTTGGTTATATACTTATGTGGGGCGAGCATACTGTAAGCCTTTCTGTCGCCAAGGTTGAAGTTGCTAAAATTCAATGCTGCTATCTTATCCTAGTCTGTGCGAACTACGCGCACCCCTTTCGGGAGGTACACAGTGACCAAAGCATATTTAAAATCCCTGGGCACACTGTCTCTATTCACTGCACTGCTCAGAGGAGGTATATACGTAGGTAAGATTCTTAGAATCAACTTGGCATTCGCGAGATCATCTCTATGCTTCATTCTCATCTCTGTCGCGATTCTGGAAGTTCCTGCTCAGCGAGCAGTCGATGGAGAAGCTTGGACTCCTCCTGTCGATGATGCTTGCACACCTGCATACATCCTTATTTCCTACATGACTTTCTCGATCCTGAGATCAACGAGTACTTCCTTCATAGATTCTTCAAGTGCGCTAAGCTCTTCGGACATACGCGCTCGAGGTTAATAATATCAGGTTCACGAAGTAATGTAGACACAGAAATAAGATGGAAAGCAAGAGCATAATGATCACTGGACGATCTTAATCAAGGTTGCGAGCTCAAATTCTCGATTTGGAAAAAGTGTTCTTTGTGCATGGCACGATGAGCTAAATAGGTAAATCGATAACGGTTGGCTCACAACGGTCATGGCCCTCCATTAACTCTTGTTCGATCCGTTATGGCACGGCCCAACAGTCTGATGATGTCTCTTTATTACTTCTCTTCCCGTTCGGGGCATAATTCGAACGGATATGTCGGTCCCAACGACTATATTTCTTCGTCATGGTGAAGTACTCTATGTCACTGTCCTGATATCTCGGTGAAGTTCCAATTCTGTAATTTTTCTTTCTGCGAGGTCTCTTCTAGAACTTCCTGTAACCTTTCAGTATTAGCCCTTTTCTTTCTTAACTTTCTAGCCTTCTTTCCAGTGAGCTTCGTCTCAGTAATGCTTTTATCATTCTGAGTCTTTTCTTCTTTGGTCTTAGTTACTTCACACTATTGAAATTTTTTCCTAGGGTTCTTGTGTAATACTTCTTCCTTGTCTGGGATACGTAATTCAATCTCCTGGGGATCCTCTAGTGTTCTTTTAGCCTCGACATCCGAGTTGCTAGTATTAAATATCTGTGATTTGCTCTTTTGTTCCTCAATCAAGTGCGTGATCCTTCTGGTCATAAAGTATTTTAACTCTTTCTTCTTCTGTTCCAAAACTTCTTCTTCCTCCTTTCGTCTGGCTTGATCTCTATCAATCCAAGGTTTTCCTATTAGCATGGTAAACGGGGCTCTGTCTTCAACAAATTTAATAATCTCAAAGTCCTCTTCTGTCGAATCTCCATTGACAGTCATAGGTATTCGGGTGAGCCTTCCACATAGGTTTACTATATTTCCTCTGAATAATGTAATATACCAAGTATAAAAAGTATGCAGAACATAAATAAAATGCTAGAAATGGCAGAATAATAGTAATATAACTAGCATAATCTCCACAATAACACATAAATGATATAAGAAAAACAACATAAATAATACTTTGATTCAGAAAGCAATGTTCACGGGCCTCTTCGAGGGGGAAACCTCCAGTCGAGCAGCGCTCTGTTACAATAATATCCAAGCTAGGGTTCCATACCCTCGACCCTTATTTATACTAAATATGTCTATCAAGAGAAGCATCTAGAGGAAGATCCTTCTAGAAGAAGAAGCTTCTATTAGGTCTTCTTACATCTGCCTTATTCTATTTTATTGAAAGGCCTTATTAATATTGACCTTTATTACATCCAAATATATTTCTCTACCTATGTGCGGGTTAGGAACCTAACATGTCCGCCCCCTTAAAAATAGCCTTGTCCTCAAGGCTTGAGATGTGGAAACTGCTACAAAATGATAGATGGTTCCCAAGTGGCATCTGTTGGAGTTGTATCTTTCCACTGGACTAGCACTTCCTTGCTGGTTCTATGACGTAGGTGACGCTCACGCTGGTCCAAAACTGCTTCTGGTTGTAGCCAAATGGATCCTTCTTCAACTAACTCGGGAAGGTTGGTTTGAATTTGGCACCTAGTTCCAATCACCTTCTTTAAGCATGAAACATGAAAAACAGGATGTAGCTTCGAATGACTGGGCAAAGCTAATTGATAGGTGACTTGTCCCACACGCTTGAGAACTATATAAGGACCATAAAATTTGGGCGCTAGCTTTTAACAATGCTCGAACTTGAGGGAAGTTTGCTTGTATGGTTGCAGTTGCAGAAACACCTGATCCCCTTCTGCAAATTGACATTCAGAGCAACCTTGATCTGCTTGTTTCTTCATGCGATTCTGTGCCATGACCAAGTTCTCTTTGAGAGTACGGAGAATATCCTCTCGAACTGTAAGTGTTTGGTCAACCGCCTGGACCTTCAAGGTACCCGATAAGTATGAGAGAAATGAAGGTGGCTTCTGTCCATATACCGCTTCAAAAGGAGTCATGCATGTAGCTATATGGTAGGAAGTGTTGTACCACCATTCAGCTAGGGGTAACCATTGAGCTCACTGATTTTTCTTTTCAGAGGAAAAACACCTCAGATATATTTCCAAACACTTGTTGACAACTTCTGTTTGACCACCAGTCTAGGGATGATAAGCTGTGTTGAGATGCAATTGGGTGCCCTGTAGCTTGAACAATTCTTGCCAAAAATTGCTTGTGAAAGTTGGGTCACAATCAGAAACAATAGAGTGCGGCATGCCATGAAGCTTAAAGACCTGGTCCATGAAAATTTGAGCCACCGTGGATGCAGTAAATGGGTGTTGAAGAGCACATAAATGAGCATACTTGGAAAGGCGATCCACAACCACCATTATGACTGATTTATTTCCCAATTTGGGTAAGCCGGTAATAAAGTCCATAGAGATATCCTTCCAAATAGCAGGTGGAATCAGAAGTGGTTGTAGTGTGCCCGGAAATTTGACTGTTTCTCCCTTGTTGCATTGACACACATCGCATTCAACGACAAAATTACAGATGTCCTATTTCATACCATTCTAGAAAAAAGAACGTTTGACCCTGTCATAGGTTTTGGTGAACGCGAAGTGCCCCGCTGTGGGTGTAGCATGAAGCTCAGAAAGTACCATGGATTTAAGCTTTGATTATTTACTTAAATACAAACGGCCTTTGTATCAAAGCTCATCCTGGAGCCAAGAGTACCCTGGGGGAGATGGAGCATTGGTCTGCAATTGCTGGATCAGATGCAAACTTTTGGGATCTTGTATCCATTCCTGACAAACAACTTGAAGTCAATCTGGTACAATGAAGGAAAGAGAAAAAAGGGATCCTTCTTCTTCATATTTTCGGGACAGTGCATCCACCACCACATTGTATTTTCCTTTCTTGTAAATGATCTCATAATCATATCCAAAGAGCTTAGTCACCCATTTTTGTTGCTCTAGGGAGGAAATGCGTTGTTCCAGAAAGTACTTGAGGCTTTGATGGTTTGTCTTAATTTGGAAATGTTTCCCCAAGAGATAAGGGTGCCACAGATCAATGACATGCATAATAGCCAACATTTCCTTTTCATAGATGGGTTTGCCCAGATTCCTTTCAGATAGTTTCTTGCTGGTGAAGGCCAAAGGTCGACCCTCTTTCATAAGGACAACACTGATTCCTTTCCTTGAGGCATCACATTCCAACACAAAGGTCTTTGTGAAATTAGGAAGGGCCAGAACTGGAGTGGTTCACATGGCCATCTTCAAGGTTTGGAAAGCTTGAGCAGCGGCTGGAGTCAAAGTGAAAGAGTTCTTTTTGAGGAGAGCAGTAAGAGGTGCTGCAATCTTTCCATAATTCTTAACAAACTTGCGATAATACCCTGTTAAGCCCAGAAATCCATGCAAGATTTTGAGAGTCTTTGGGTGCGGCCAGTCTTGCATAGCTTCAATCTTTTTCGGATCCACCTTGACACCATCCTTGCCAACCATATGACCCAAGTATTCTACTTCTGAGGCACCAAAAGAATATTTAGATTGTTTCAGGAAAAGTTGGTGCTGAGAGAGTAGATGGAGAACTCGATACACATGAGTAAGATGGTCTGTCCAGGTTTTTCAGGTGAGTGGTTATGTCAGTGATTTCAGGTGACTCAAACACAAGGGGAGTTTCAACATCCTCTTTTGAAATATCCTCAAATATGGCCATAAAAAGATTTTGTTCCTTACACTTGTTGCCCGGGAAATATTTGTCATCACAATTATAAAAAAGGCCTTTGATTTCGCGTTTAGACATTTCATCCCTGGTCAATTTTTGGATCTTTAATGGGGTAAAGGGAGTAGTGGGATTTACGGGTTTAGGGTGAGGGATAAAGGAGGGTTTACAATTTTGAGAGGATACAACATGGTGTGCTTCTTTAGCATTTTTAGTAGCCTCTACCCAACTCGAAGGTCGATCCATGAGCACATGGGCCCGAATCTCATCCTTGAAGCCACTGATAAAACACTCTCGAAAGAAAGCATCAGTCATGCCCTCTGTTCGAAAATCCAGGCACTCAAAGGTAGCTATGAAGTCTTCTACTATTCCTGATTGTTTCAACTTTGTCAAACGGCCCAAATGGTTGGTGTCAGTGTCAAAGCGTTCATAAAGCTCAGTCACAAATTGGGTCCAAGCAATANACGTTCTTGATCTAGATGGAGAACACCATATCGGAGTTTGGCCAAGTCATCTGTAATGTCGTATAAAGAGAAATAATGTTCCATTTGGGTTACCCAACCAGTGGGGTCCGAGCCACCAAATTTGGTCACATCCACCCGTGGAAGGCGTAGGTCACGTTGAAAGTGATGGTGCTAAAAGGTATGGAAATGGGAGGAATGTTCACCTTCAGTCTTTAGAAGTGCATCAGAGAAAGGGTCATCTATAGAGATCTTCAGTTTGGTGCAGAGTGATGCAAAGACAGATTCAAGCTGGGTGGTCAGTTCTTGTTTGACTTCCTCCATTGAGGACTGCATGGTTGTATTGATGGATGTATCGATGGAGGCAACATTGGCACTGAGTTGTTTCACTTCTTTTTGGGTCTCGAGGAGACCAGATTGCAAGGTGTTGAAGCGAGATTCCAGGTCTTGGCTACGAGTATGGGCCATGAGGATGGGTGAACTGAAAAGGGGCGGGCGGGGTAATTTTTTTTTCCGAAAATGATATGGATGAATGTGATAAGGGAGAAGAGATGAATCCAATGGAATAGGTCTCAAATAATGGTGAAAAAAATTTGATTTTTTTTTTTACACCTACGGAGTTATACTCTAGTCTGAAGAATACTGCAGCGATGAAATCCCCAAATGCTTAACCAGTAAGAAAAGTGTAGTGATTTGACAACCTGAACACAGTTGCGCGGTAACAGATCTTGTCTGTTTTAATTTGTTTATGTTTCTGTCCCCCAAGGGTTAGGTATTCAAGGGTTCTACAGACAAGGGTTTGCCCTGTGCTATAGCTCTCTGATATACATATGGGGTCCAACAATAGTACTTGGCCCAATATCTCAGGGCACTAAATAAGGAGGATAGAACGTACCCTTAGCCATACTACCCGACTACCCAGGTACTAGAGAGTATCTTCCCGAGTGTTGTTCTCAATGGCACTATAGCAGTCAGGCTGTAGCACACCTTTTCTGCTACTAAGGTTTAATCGCTCTTAAAAGAAGACTATAACACCACTTTGTACATAACTCATACAGATGTTATTTAACCCACATGAATTTAAACAATAAACACATTCAACACAAAGTATTCATATGAATTACTGCCATAATCAGTAAGCAATTAGCTTTTCATATTAATTCATATACACAGCGGAAAACATGATACATAAGCAACACAGTCATGCAAAACATGATTAAAGCATAATCAAATACTTATCTTTATCAATGGTAGATTCCACCAACCAAGTGCAGGCCTTCCATGAACCTCCCAGCCTTAGACCACACTGCTCATCAGCTCAGCAGTGGGTCACTCCCGAGTTGGGACTAAGCTCCACCCCAAGACAAGGAATACTAGGCTAGCTGAGGTTACAGGGAAAACAACACACAACCACAAGGAAGGAATTCTCTCCCAGAAACCTCCCATGCTCACTGCCCACAGTCCCTCATTCCCCACATGCCTGTTCCACCCAAGAGAATACACCTTCTCTGTCACCTAGACAGTCCTTCGGCAGCTAATATCCCTTGCCTTGGGTTACAGGAACAGGCTGGACCAGAAGTCTTTGGGCTCTGTGGTAGCTACAGGGTTCCTTCTAGGAGTCCTCTCCTTCCTCCGCGCACTATCTCACCTGGAGAGAATCGCTCACAAGCCAACAACCTGTTCTACCAACCTCAATCACCTCTCTCACCTGGAGAGAGCATTGTACCACCGGCCAACAAGACCCCACGCAGTCCAGCACTGCGTGGTCACAACAACCCACGTGGAAAACAGACATGGGCTTTCCAACAGGTTCAAGAATGGTAGGTCATTTCTTATTTCCCAATCCGCCAACACAGGATAGACTCACACTCTGGTTGTCGGGGATGCATGAAAAACAATCCACGCAGGGGTCAACGCAGGTTCGAGCTATTCAGACAGGGGATGTACCGGCTATCCCGGAACAAACACAGATACACACCTTTTCAGTTCAGAGGATGCACGAGGGTTTCTCTGCAGGAGTCAGACCAGTTCACCTTCTGGCAGTCCGAGGGTCGAATGGAGGAGGAGGAACCTTTCTCACGTCTCACCCTGGCCGTTTATTCACATGCGTTAGGGTTGACACTTGTCACCCATGGAACTGCATGCGTTCCACCAGCACGCATCACCCTTGTACATCCTCCCTTGCCAAAACTTAGGATAAAACACAAAATGCACATGTCTTTTTGG
>JZKD02S1904204.1:48275-61212 GCA_000966675.3 Picea glauca
TCACTACCTTGTGTGTTGTCTTCACATGAATAAAATGTGCTTCCTTAGTCAATTTTTCCACCACCATCATGATGAAATCATGTTGCTTCACTATTCTGGGCAACTTTGTAATAAATACACTGTGACCACTTCCCATTTCCATTATGTAATGGGAAATGGCTATAGAAGCCCCGTTGAATGCTCGTGCTCTGTCTTTACCTTCTAGAACCGTAGACATCAAGCTATGTAGTTAGCCACTTCTTTCTTCATTCTCGAAAAAAAATATTGGCTCATTACAAGTGTAATATATTTTTGATATCTTGGGTGCCCAACATATGGCACATTGTGCATTTCTCTTAGCACTATATTTTTCAGCTCCATGGAATTTGACACACACACACACACACCTTGCCTCTGTACAAGAGGATTCCATCCTCCTTCAATTCATGATTTTTGAATTTCTACTCTAGATTTCCTTGTTGTAAGTTTGCCTTTATTTGTAAATAATGTTGATCTGAATTTGTTGCTTCAAGAATTTTATCTTTTAAATATGTCATGTACATGTTAATGGATGAAATATGCATTTCATGAGCTCTTATGCTGAGTGCAACAACCACCTGAATTTATTTTCCTTTGATATGTTTAATTTCAAAGTCATACTCGCTAAAAAATTCCATCCATCTAGTTTTCTTGACATTTAATGTTGGTTTTCCAAATAAATGTTTCAGACCATAGTGGTATGTCCTTAGCTCAAATCTCCTCCCCATGAGGTAATGTCTCCACATTTTTAATGCATTCACAATGGCCGCTAACTCTAGATCATGTGTAGCATAACCTCTCTCGTGCTCTTTTAATTTCTAGGACTCATAACATACCACATGATCTTATTGATTGAGGACTCCACTGAACCCTTCCTTGCATGCATCTGTAAACACTACAAAGTCTTCGTCTGGATATGCAATATTTAATATGGGCGCACTTGTCAATATATATTTCAACTATTGAAAACTTTCTTCACACTTGGAAATCCATTCGAATTTCACTCCCTTCTTTTACAAAGAAGTGATTGGGCTTGCAATCCTTGAAAACTCCTTTATGAATCTTCACTAATAACCCATAAGACCCTGTTGAGGGGTCCTAAATCCCTTTAACTCAAAAGTAGGAACCAAACCCTCTACAGAGGCTCAATTAGACTCTGCAACGTTTGATGGTGGAATGGTTCTCCATATATTTCGATCAGGCCAATTTTTCGATGGGCTTTACGTAGTGATTGACAAAATATATTCTTATGAAAGTTCATCCTTCAATTTAAATGTTCTCTTTTTGTATTTTCTTTTATTATATAGGTATGATTAAAAGAGTTGTCCTGGTATAAACCAGTTGGTAAAGGGGGGGATTTTAACTACAGAAGAAGGATGAGCTTGGGATAACCCTTGTGCTCAAGCATAACCCTTGTGCTCAAGCATGGAGACAAAGATATTCACACTTGTGACAAGCCTAGTACTAATACATTAACTTGTTGGTATTTCAATTATTGATTGAGATACAATTATCGAAAGAAAATATACATGCAATGAAATGATGGCAAGAAAAATAGTTTCCTTGGATCTAGCATTAATCACACATTAACACAACAATTTTCTTTCATCATTAGAGACAAGAAATACAAAAATATTGAAACAACTAACTTATTAATAGATTCAGAAACTCTTACTCATTACAACATCGATTCATGAAATAAAGTTGGAAGTAATTCCTCCTCAAATCCAATCACACAATGCCTTTGATGAAAAACATAAGTTTGTCTCCGGTCCCAAACATGACTTCTCAATTAAGGTAGTTCAGAAATAGTTCTTTACAATTCCAAAAATGAGGGTCTTTTCCAAAACCATCGAAATTTGCTAAAAGGTCAATCCTCTTATTTATAATGAATCATTAACTAAAAATAGCTATTACAAGTGCAAGCTAAGTAAAACAAAATATCGCCACATGGCGCTTTAATCTCTCTGTTCTCTAAGAATCATTAAATGGTTTTACTAAAGTGGATGACTCTTCTCATACTCCAACCACTTGACAAAGAGTTCCTCACATGTGTTGGCATATGAGAACCTGTGTTGGTCCATTGGGGTTGAAAGAATTTCTTTCACTTCTACTGCACATGCTCTGTACTTGATCATTTTAACACTCAACTGCTGCAAAATTGCTCGAACCTTAATCGGATGATCCATGAACTGTTGTACTTGACCTGGAACCATGATCACCACCTTAGCTATCTCTGTTGTCCACGTCGAGTCTTATTCTACATGTATCTTAACTATGTCATGCAGGTCGACAAAGTCTTCAGGTGAGCCGAATTTTGGGAGGCCAATGTCTTTCATCTCCCGATTAATATTTTCCCATCTTTTTTCACACTCGGCTCACTTCTCCTGAATTTACCACTGAGGTTCATGGGCCATTTTTACCCAGTATTCGACCGCTTTCCTAATCCGATCAATGCTTCTATCCCTTAGCACCCGAATGTCATGCTCTTCAGCGTCTCAACCCTTTTGAACTGCACTGATGTAATCGATCCTTTCTACTACTTGGTGAGATTTCTCATACCACCTATCCATGTCCTTGCAGGTCGCTAGCACCATCAGGGTGTCCTCTTGAAAATCGGTTCTACGTACAGTGAAAAGGTGTCATTCATTTGTGAATTTTTCATAAGCATATTGGAACTCACTTCTCAAAAACACCATGTCCTGTGTGGAGTCCTGATAGTATTTTTCCAAATGGCATATATGCTCCAACTGCTTAAGTGCAGTGTCTAGCTCCTTTTCATCCCTTCTTTCTCTATCCAATGTGGCATCCGTAATGGCCATTCCTGCATCGATAAGTTCATATGTCTTGGCATGTTTAGTGCTGAGCAACTTCTCCTCTATCGTGATGAGAATCGAGTTGTCTAGCGTGAGCCTTCTCTTCTTAGTAGTCCTATTCATGATGGATTTTCTTTTTCTATCATAGGAAATCACTTGTATGTCAATGAACTCATCAACAAGTTTGGGGATTTGTTGTTCTCCCCGTGATAGAGTATCTCCCAGGCTCCCGACTATATGTATCTTTTCCAGGATTGGTTCATGGAATTCTTCTATATGTCCTGATGGCTCAATCTCCATTTTTTTTGCATCAGATGGTGAGGCATCAACTGAAATTGAAGAGTATGGGATAGGTCCAATACTTACTTGGTAATCACCCATCGATGCACCGATTTCTTTCTTTGGAACTTCCTCTTAATGACCTCACGATCCAAGATCATCCCTCGAGTTGTCCATTGGGGTTCCCAACAAGTCGAGTAGTTCAACGTCTAAGACACTTTTGAACTCATGGTCGCTCTACAGATGACTTTGAATTAGAGCATCGAGACCTGGGGTAAATTCTCTCGTAGGTTCTTTTTCCTCTGTAATCTGCACTGGAGTCACCAGGGAGATCTCCGAACTCTCATCCTCATCATAGATGGTTATCAAGTCGAATAATTGGTTTGGTACACTTGTCCTACCTGGTGTCCTTCCTATCTCAGGCTGGGTTGAAATTCCCCCTGGTGATCTGATCTGTGGTGGTGGAACTTAAAGGTTTTTTGGCCCAGTGATTTCCTCAAGTTGTATTGGCTCTACGAAACTTGTCTCTCCTCTTGTTTTGATTGGGTCCTCAACGTGAATCCTAGACATTTCTACAAGATCAGGGTCATTCTGCAACTGATCAATGATTCTCTGTGCCTCTTCTAGAAAGAGAAATCCTCTTCTTTGTGCCTCTGTAGTCTATGTCGCTCTAATCTCTTCTTGAAATATGAGGGCCTCTTGAGCCGATTTCTCTATTGTCTCCACATGTTCGTCATGCTCATAGCCTTGAACCTGGTCATGTTCGGGTTGGCCATCCTCTGTACTACCTCCTCCCAGTCCAGAGCACATTCTGTGAAAAAATCATCCTCAAATTTATCATGCGTGTATGGAAAACATGATGATACCTATGAAGCATGTTGGAGGACTAGGCATTTAGGGTCTTTCTTTCATAATCGGACTGTCGGGAACCTGAATTCAAGTTGGCTCATCCATTATTGTTTGGCTTGAGGAGTGTCATTTACCAAATAAAATTCCTCATGGAAACCATAGGGTATGAAAACCTGCTTCTTGTCCTTGACTAGTGTGGTGTTATAGCCCTGTAGGATAGTCTGATACAAAATTTCTCCCATAATGAGCCAGTTTGGGACATGAGCAAGTAGTAGATGTGGCACTCCGGTGGCCCTGAACACCCTGATGTAGGTTGAGCGTTCATCTAAATACCAGTGACCTACCTTCGCTACCATTTTCTTGGTTGTTGTGGATAATCTCGGGCATTCCTTTTTAAATGCAATAAAATGAATATGAGCGATGAATTCATCGCAAATGAGTGCGTAGGATTTTTAATACCTGTTCTCCCATAGTATGCTTAAATAAACGTGGACAGGGAGCTCCGCAACATGCCAGCTTAAATTCATGCCAGTGAATACATTTCTTGCACAGATCACATCAAGCAGGTATGAGGCCATGTGGAAAGCGGACATTTCCCCTTCTTTCGGCGTCTAAGCCTATTGTACATAGATGCGAAATTGCTTGGAAATTTTCTCTCCCCAGTTGAAGTTGCTTCCAAATATCACCATTGTGTATTCCAAGGGCATCCACACTTCTGAAAACTTGGAGTAGTATTTCTCTCCATACAATCGGTAGATGAGAGCCATCAAATAGATGTATGGCTCCCTCAAGTTAACTGTCCCATACCAGCCATTGCTCTGGTTCATAAACTTCTTGTCCTCCTTCCACCATGAGGCCATCAACCGACTGGTGTCGTGGAATTCGTAGAACTTCACCATGAAGTCTGTGTTTAGCCTCTCCTTTGGGTCTCTGAGTTTGTAGTACTTATGGACTTCTATCAGAAAGAAAAATCTGACACACCCACCATTCTCATCATTGATCAAACACTTATGCACGTCTGTATGGTCGATTAGCCACTTCTAAACTTCTATGCAAGGGAAAACCAGGGTTCTGCTGGCTACCATGTGAAAATATGACCGTTGGATATTTGAAAACAGACGGTCATCGAGTTCCCTTACATCCGGGTCGTTGTGTGGAATACACTTCGGGTACTTCTCCTAGATGATTCTGTTCAAAAGGTCCCCCCATTGTGGGAGCATTACTTTGGATCCGGTGCTTGCTTCTATATCATCGAATATCGAAGGTTGGACAAAGGCTTTCTTTGTTGAGGTTTTTATGACCGACTCTACTCTGGGAGTGTACTCCAACTTCCTCACAATACCAGGAGAATAAACTTCACCTTTTTTTACTTCCTTTAGCTTGGGTGCTCTCAATGAGCACCTGGTGGTTGGATTTCTCAGAGGTATTTTCCCTGCAACTTAAAAAATAGTTCGAGACTATGCAAAAAATGAGATGTATATATAGAAAATCATGACCGCCGAATTGACAGATTTGAACACATACCTCTGCTGTTTGTTTAACCTGGTCTTGATTAACCTAAAAATCAACATAGTCTCGAGATGCTTGCTTTGCTTCTTCGGATGCTCTGAAATTCAAACTTGTGCACATAATGAAATTTTTCAAAGTCATTCTAGAGATTTAAATAGGGATGAAATTACCTTGTCGCATCTTCCATTCAATTCAGGTTATGAGTGTAATTCTATTAAATCTTCCGCCAGATCTTCAAAGACGTTTTAAAATTAAATTTGATCATGGGTTGACAATGCAGGCGCGAGTTGTAATGTGGCCTATTGGTGATTTCAAATTGTTTTTGTTCAATCGGCACACAAGGTAGCAACAGATGTGGGATGCAACATTAACTAGTCTATTAAATGTCATAATCTGATCGTATCTTGTGTCGAAAACATCCAATTGTTTCGCTAGTTTAGCTGGTGAGACAGGGGTTGGGGTTCTACTTCGAAAACGTTTCGTTGATATCTTCTTGCAAAAGCTCCAACACCGATCGACCTTTTTGTGCATAGATGATGTGGCAAATTTGACTTGGAGGCGTGAATAGGACACATGGAACCTTAATATGATTCGGGACAAAACTAGACTGTGTGACACCCCTACACGACAAAGACACATGGCACTCGATACCGACATCTTCATTTACTCAAGTCAATCAGAATCAAGACTTCCCTTAACCTATACGTTCTAAACTCGATCCTATCTTACCAACGTTGAAAAAGTATCGAGGATTGGTGATCAGCGATAAATCTACCCAAGTGATCTCGGATCAACTCTCTCGAAAAAGTCCTGATGCCGAAAGTGTATAGGGGATCGACGATCGACGTTTTCTTTAATGCATAAAAAATTGATTGTTTTAATCTTTTTTCATATTTTCCCCGACCCTGAGCAAGTACATCGGTCATCGTCTATCTATGGTTTCTTTATGGATTTTGTCAATGTCTATCCCTCCTGTTCTTTACTGACATCGATGGGTATCGACTATATCTAGAAACTTTGTGGAGAATAAATCACATAAACCATCTCCGCCTTCTGCTGATGGCGATGGGGCATGTGTAACTATGTGGCCACTTTACCTTCTTGCATTTTTCCAACGCCGAACACCAGTGCGTTAACGCAATGTTGACTGCAGATTCCTAGTTCGAATGTCAAGTTATTTTAGACACAAGGTTTCATTTAACAATTTCAAACAAACATGACTTGATTGATAAGAGTCATGAAAAAAATAAAAAAATAAACCATCCCCCAAAGTAAACCCAAATTAGACAATAAAAGAAAACAAGTGGTACCCAAAAAGTGATAAAATTTCATAAGGATTTTAGGGTGTGTTGAGCGCTCAATAGACCCATAAAGGATCTGACCTCTATCACGTTTATTGGTGCTATCCATCCTATAATGGCCTTTATCTTATCGAGATGAATTACTATCCTATCTGCTGAAATAATATGCCCCAAGTAGTGAATCTTATTTTGATAAAAGATGCACTTACTTAACTTGGCATAAAATCTATGCTCCCTTAAAACCTTTAGCACTATTCTTAAATGTTTCTAATGCTCATCTTCAAACTTAAAGAATATGAGAATATCATCTAAGAAAATAATTAAAAACTTGTCCAGGTACTCCATGAACACTCCATTCATCAGAAACATAAAAATGGTTGGGGAATTTGATATTTCAAATGGCACTATCATGATTTCATAATTCCCATACCTTGTTATGAATGTTGTCTTGCTGATATCTTCTTCCCTTATCCTAACTTGATGATAACTTGTTCTCAGGTCAATCTTGGAAAATATTATTGCACCTTTTAGTTGATCAAATAGATCATAAATCTTTCACAAAGGATACTTGTTCTTTATAGCGACCTTATTCAACGGTACGAAATCACTACATAGCCTTAAGGTTCCATATTTCTTCTTCACAAAAATAAATGGGGCTTCCCAAGGTGACACACTTGGGCGTATATAACCTTTCTTCAAAATTTCTTCAACCTACATCTACAACTCTTTTAATTATGGTGTTCCCATCATGTAGGGTTTCTTGGACATTGGGGTAGCTCTCGACACCACATCAATAGAGAAATCAATGTCCCTCTTTGGTAGCAATCCTAGTATTTCCCCAAAAAACATCTTCAAAATATTTCAATACCATATGGTCTTCAATACTTGCCACTTTATCTCTAGCTGACTCTTCCATGTGGGATGCAAAAAAATGACATCCCTTCCTGAAACTCTTTTTCAGTTGCATGGATGAAATTTCTCTAGCAACTACATCTCTAAGAATTCCTTGAATATTTCCTTGTTGTCCATCCTCATCAAGACAAGTTATGGTTTTGTTGTAACAGTATACGACAACATGGTGTTTTTCCAACCAATCCATGCCAATTAGAAAATCATATGAACCCAAAGGTATGATGTTCACATATGATTTTGTGTTGATTTCATTCATGTCTATTAGGAAATATTTAACCAACTCATTGATCTTTCTCTTAGCCCCTGTGGCTAACTGAACTAACCAATATTTCTTATGCTTAATCCTTTGTAAGTGAAATCTTTCAACAATGTTAGAGTTTATGTAACTATGGATAGCTCCAGAATCAATTAAAATCTTTTATGGGCTGGTTATCAATCTTACCTTCCACTTCAATAATGGGGGATTGATATTGTGATATCTTGTTGTCCAAGGTTGCATAAATCCTTTCCATGCTTCCTCCCATGTCTTCCATTGTTTCAGGCTCCTAAAAGTTGTGGAAAGTCCTCATTATTTAAGCTTTGTGAGGAAGTCCCTATATAAGTGATTCTTCTCACATCCCCAACATTGTACAAGCTGCTTCCTTGGCCTTTTTCAAAATGAATTTGTTGTTTTATGCTCATTTTGGGTTGAATGACCTTACTGATTTTCTTGGGAGTTATTTCTGAAAAAGGGTGGATTATTTTTTTTCTTTCCATCTTGTCATTCCAAGTCTTTTGGAAGACTAGTCTCCCTCTTCTCTTATCATAGAGATGATTTTCCATCCTTATGGCTTCCTCCAAAGTCCCAGGGTTATCATATTATATCTTGTCACTGTAGAAGGAGGATAACCCACTAAGAAACCTTTGGATTTTTAATTTCTCATCTTTTATGAACTCCACATACTTTAGCAAATCAAAGAACCTCTTCTCATATTCATCCATTGTCATGCTCCCCAACTTGAGTTCAAAGAAATATTTCATCTTCCTCTCATAGTTATGTTCAAAAACGTATTTTTATTGGAAATATCCTTTGAACTACCTCCATGATACCATCTTATCATCAATATTCTTGGCTTGCTTAAGTTGATCCCACCACATGGTTGCCTTTCCTGGCAAGTGGTAGGTTGCAATTCTTGTTTCTATCATTGACGGGTAATCATGCAACTAGAACTATTTATTTATTTCCAACAGTTAGGCCTTGGCCTCTTCTCCCTTCCTATGCTCACCATTGAAATTTGGTGGCTTGATCTTCCCGAGTTAACCTTGTAATATGTACCCCTCAAGCCTTCCCCTCTATCCCTTGATAGGAGACACACTGGGGATTCTTTCTAGCCTTGAACTTGTATGAGATCTCCTAGTGGATTTCCTTGGAGAGTGATGGCTTCCTGTTGTTGCAAGGAAATCCAAATCCAAGTCCTATAGGTGAATTTTGGAGTTTTTTCAATAGTTTTCCTATAGATCTAGGTGTGTCTTGGCTTGGGAAGGTTAAATGAAATCTATAGTTGGCATGTGCATCTTTGGTTATGTATCTCTTGGATCATTTGCATCATAATTGGGTTAAGAGGGTTCAGATAGTCTTTGTCATCATTGGGTGACTTGCATTTATTTTGACTTGAAAATAGTGACCTTATAAAACATGAGTTGCATTTCATTTTTCAGATTTGATTGTGTTTTTCATTCCTTGTTTCATTTACATCATAAGAAAAATTGAAAAGAGAATTGCATTTCATAGTCATTCTTTTAGGCATTTTGGGTTTCTATTGAAATTTGCATTGATGCATTAGACTAGGTTTTTTTGGAATTTGAAAGTTCTCGAGGAGTGATTTTGTAGCTTCATTGTGTTGAGTGATTACTATTTTGTGTTTGAATTGTGAAGAAAAAACCTCTTGTTCATTTTCTTAGATAGAGTTCATAAAAATGAAAGTGCACCTCTTGCATTCTTCATGTTTTGATTTTCTTTGGATTGGAAAAGAGTAAAAACATCATCAATTCCACTCCATACCTTTGAGTAATCAACATAACTAAAAATAAATTCCTAATTAAAAATAATTAGAGATTTTATTTTTAGTAAATGAACATTATCTTAAGTCTAGGGCCTTGGTGTAGGATTGGAGAGTACACTCTCCAAGGCCATAAAACTGAAGTGGGAATTGACTAGTGAGTGAAAATCCATTAGTAGCAAGGGATGCTTGTTGGGAAAGCGCCTCTAATATAGGTGTCAAGCATGACACCAAGATAAGAAAGTGGAGGAGATATCCACTATTCACTTTTTTGGTGTGATTACTACATGTACGGGGGTTTTGGATTGAAGTGGTAAGTCCTCAAGGTGACACCACTTCTCTTTATACCTTCCAGTCAAGGACTTAGTCATGCATTCCCCATTCATACACATAGTCTTAACCCACAACTGTTATGTCTAGTCATCGATTTTGAAGTGGTAAACTTAGTGGCTTTTCCTAGGGAATCACAATAGTGACTACAAGTGGGAAGTGCTTGTGGTACCTAAGGAAAACATATAATATTCATTTCATCTCCCCTGGATATTTCCAATATTCACAAGGGTACTTGGGCCTTGGGTGATCGTTGTGTGAGGATTACCACAATTATCTCTCAAACCTTCACTAGCAGGTCTTGAGGACTTCATCTTCCCCAAAATTTTGGTTTTCAGAAGGTCCCTTTGACCATTAGTTTTCTTGTCTATTAAAGATTTTATATTTTCTAGGGTGTTCTCTACGTTTGATTATGTCTAGTTGGCCATAGGTTGTTGTTTTATTTGGATGAAAAACCTCTTAATTGTCTTATAGACAATATGAAATTCCTTCTGAGATAGCAGAACCACTGATCCGAAAATCCTTAGATGTCAATTATTTCTTAAGTACACATTAAAAATCTGACCAGATTCAAGAAATCAAGATTGTCGTGACTATTTGCAAAATATCATGTGAAAACGCTTACTTATCCTTGAACTTCATTAACTGATAAATATAATTTGCGGAAATAAAAGTGAAAAAATAGAGAAAAATAGAGACAGTAAATAACAAATCTCATTACATGGTTTGATAACGGAGTTCACCCATCTTGGGCTATGTCTCTGGCTCCACTTCCAAACAATGAGACCACTCTATCAATTCTCAAATGCTTGATATAATGATGAATTACAATGGAAAATTTGAATACACCCTTCAATTCTGCTACTCAATCCTAGAAACAAAGGTTACCACTAAACTCCTCATGAAATTCCGAGAAAAATGAGTATAAACTCGACTATGTTTTGAATAGGTGCTTAAAGACCCCCTTTTGCATGCATAAGGAGACTATGAGTCTCATACATAGAAAATGGAACTAATACTTCCATACACAACACTTTTGTATAGAACTCACATCACCATCATATTTCTCTCGAAATTTTGAGAAAAATGAGTATAAACACTCTGTACTTTTCTCAAAGAACTCTATAGCATGCAAAACGAGGGAAATCTAAAATAGGAACACCTCTTGCATGCAAAACAAGGAAAATTATCTATTGGAATGACTTTCAATGTACCATCCCTCCAAATTGGCACACATTTCCATCTTGGGATATGTGCCATCCTCTGCACATAATTCCATGCATCGTACCGTACTCTGCATCAATTTTTGAGCCAGGTTTTATAGGCTAGGTTTGGGATCAAACCCCAACTGTGCACTAAATGTTAGCGGGATATTTGGCATTAGTTTGGTGACAATTAAGTTTGGTGGAACATCCAGAAATGGCAGGTCGGGTTGTCCCAACCTCCATTGAATTATAACCATATAAAAAAAACCTTAAATACAATTTATTGCAATTCTGTTACAATGGCTTGAACCACCCCAACGATAAGTCGTTGGAGTGTAAATTTGGAGGTTATAGGTTTGATTCCCATGGGGAACCAATTTCGATTCTTAACCTTCATTAGGCTTTCCTTTGGTGCTACGTAGCACCATGTGATTGGTCCATGTCATGCTCAACCATTCACTGTTGACGATGACTGGGCGATGACGTGTCTCTATCTGACTGGTCCATGTGTGCTGACGTGGATGCCGACATCATCCATTAACTGGTCCATCCTTGCCACCTGTCTGCCACATCACTGTATGATAGGCCACATGTGACCCTTTTAGTGTTTCCATGTGGACTGTACAGTCTTCCATGTCACCATGATGATGTCATCCTTTTAGTTGTACAGATGACACATGGCAGCATGTGGGCTTTCCACATGGCACCCCTAATTTTTCCTTTTTCATTGTTTTCTTGAAAACTTCAAACGACCATAAATTATTCATACGACGTCTGTTTGAGGTGATTTATGCACCGTTGGAAATATCTCACCGGGATCTATGCAATGGATTCATTTTCAAGAGCATTTGGTCTAATCAATTTTTTAGCATTCCGGATCCTTCTAGATCATACCTCCCCAATGAAGAATTTTGGACCTCCAAAAGTATGGATAATTCATAAATGAAGTGAGCACACCTCACTTTTCCAGTGTCATACATCCTTCCTACTTAGATAATGAGCACCTGACTCTGACAACAATAATGAAGACTAAAACAACATTGCTGACCAAGTTAACCATTCCCTTAAATTCAAAAACTCTGCCATTTATTGTTGCAACTACTAAGCATACTCCAAATATTAGTAATAAACTAAAGAAAAAAAATGAATATGTAGATGCAAAAGAGAATGAACCATCCACATATTTTCCCTTCTTACTTGGAACAACATCAACCAAAGGACTTGTTTTTCTTTCAACCGTAAGATGTAAACCTAAATCCTAGATACTAGCATAACTAGCATTTTCACGTGCCTTGTAGTGACAACTATCAAATTCGTCTTCATCTGATGAGATCTCACAATGAACTCAATCCCATCTTTGAAAAGATGATATTTTTTATGTTCCCTGTAGAAAATGTCCTTCCTATCATACAAGTATGGACTTCCCAAAACCATCCCGCAAATCTCAAGTGGAACAACGTCTAACTCTACCTCATCGATGAAACTGGATGTGATCTCAATTTGTAACTTACATTGCTTAGTTACCTGAAACTGAGCATTATAAAAAATTCAACCCAAAGGATACGGTATCAGATGAGGCCTAGTTTCCAATCCCAAATTATGAACAACTTGCTCTGAAATAAGATTTACTTGTGATCCACTATCAACGAGTGTATCAATCTTAGTGTGCTTTGACATAA
>JZKD02S1904215.1:64311-75220 GCA_000966675.3 Picea glauca
AGAGATTTAGATATATGGGTTGGATGTTCCAATAACCAACCAGTCCATAATATTAATCATAAATGAAATCAAAATTTGTAACTTAGCTTTTTATCATAAGGTAAATGATAAGATCGTATATGATTTTCTACCTAACCTCCGTAGCACGACATTTAAAAAAAATGTTATCACCGAATTCATGCTGATTCTCCCAACATTTTTTTCCACAAGATAGTTCTTAACCTATGAAGAACTGTTGGCCCTTGACCAAGTTTTGAGGATCCTTGGTCATGTTCGACCTATTTTTGGGACTTCGACAGGCTGTTGAAGGCATAATGCAAGAAGAAGTGGAGATTGCAAGATCTCACCCCCCTTTTAGGGAATTTTGGGATTTGGGATTATGTAACGGATATGGGGATGTCGGCTCATGGGTTTACCCATGTTTAGGCCCAATTTTGTAATGTATAAATACATGCTAGGCGATGTAGTGAGAATATAGAGATATGAATGGCTAAGTGAGAATGACAAGTTAGTTGTAAGTSGTGTTGAGTGCAAGTAATAGTTGTAGGTGCTTTGTGTATGTTTGCAAGGCTGAGTGCAAGTGGATGTAAGGGACTGTATGTAAGCTTTGTGCTGTAACCTAGCTTGGGGAAGGAGGATCTAGCGATGAGTGCACAGATCTCCTGTTCTCTGCGAAGTTCATCTGAAGGCTCTGTGAATGTAAGAAGATTGAAGAAATCTAATAAAGAAGACGAAGAGTTGGTGGACGCATCCCTAGGGTGGGGGTGAACCATGTACATCCTGTGTTGTGAATGCTTTGTGTGATGTGTTGATGTGTTTATGTATTTACTTGCTTAGTGCTTTGATATAGATGAATGATAGGTAGATCTGTTGTTGCTTTTTACTTAATAATGAGAGTAAATGATGGATTTGACCTGTGTGAATGTGCTTAGTGTTTGAACCTGCTAGATCTGATATGTTTCGTCATGATAAGTGCTGCTAGATGTTAGATCTAGTTGAATACTGCGATGCTCTGTAATTAGGGTTTTAACCGCGAAGTAGATACTGGTTAAACATTGATGAACTATATTGCTNTAAAAGAAATACCTAGTTTCTCTTTTATTTCCCAATAGGATTAATTGTTCAAAATACAAAGTTTGGAAACTCAAAGAGATCTGGGTTAGAAATAGAAAGAATTCATTTTACACCCGCTAGAAATATTGCAGACTTACTTGGATAGCATATAACTTACAACAAGAGAACACATGATGATTTTAACCCTAAACTGAAACGAACCATGATGAAAAATGTAGAGTTCATAACAAGAAAATCATTTGAATATGACATGGGAGCAGTAGCATAAAATATTAGGGGAAGATGATTATGTATTAAGACAATATGTAAAAAAAATTGCGAACATTTTTATTATATAATATAAAGAGAGACAAAAATGTAGAGGTATACAAAAAGGTTTATACATAAATATACCCATTAAATTATAACCAGAGTATTATTTAAAGAAATATCTTAGTAATCTTTAAGAGAAACCTATGAGTCCGTTGACCATTATGTCTTGGCTTAAGGTAAAATAATAAATTGATTGTAAACCCTTTCTTTTATAAATTAAATGAAACCATTGACCAAACAACAAAAACGAAGAGGGAAACAAATGCCAACATTTAAAAGAGATTTAGATATATGGGTTGGATGTTCCAATAACCAACCAGTCCATAATATTAATCATAAATGAAATCAAAATTTGTAACTTAGATTTTTATCATAAGGTAAATGATAAGATCGTATATGATTTTCTACCTAACCTCTGTAGCACGACATTTAAAAACAATGTTATCACCGAATTCATGCTGATTCTCCCAACATTTTTTTCCACAAGATAGTTCTTAACCTATGAAGAACTGTTGGCCCTTGACCAAGTTTTGAGGATCCTTGGTCACGTTCGACCTATTTTTGGGACTTCGACAGGCTGTTGAAGGCATGATGCAAGAAGAAGTGGAGATTGCAAGATCTCACCCCCCTTTTAGGGAATTTTGGGATTTGGGATTATGTAACGGATATGGGGATGTCGGCCCATGGGTTTACCCATGTTTAGGCCCAATTTTGTAATGTATAAATACATGCTAGGCGATGTAGTGAGAATATAGAGATATGAATGGCTAAGTGAGAATGACAAGTTAGTTGTAAGTCGTGTTGAGTGCAAGTAATAGTTGTAGGTGCTTTGTGTATGTTTGCAAGGCTGAGTGCAAGTGGATGTAAGGGACTGTATGTAAGCTTTGTGCTGTAACCTAGCTTGGGGAAGGAGGATCTAGCGATGAGTGCACAGATCTCCTGTTCTCTGCGAAGTTCATCTGAAGGCTCTGTGAATGTAAGAAGATTGAAGAAATCTAATAAAGAAGACGAAGAGTTGGTGGACGCATCCCTAGGGTGGGGGTGAACCATGTACATCCTGTGTTGTGAATGCTTTGTGTGATGTGTTGATGTGTTTATGTATTTACTTGCTTAGTGCTTTGATATAGATGAATGATAGGTAGATCTGTTGTTGCTTTTTACTTAATAATGAGAGTAAATGATGGATTTGACCTGTGTGAATGTGCTTAGTGTTTGAACCTGCTAGATCTGATATGTTTCGTCATGATAAGTGCTGCTAGATGTTAGATCTAGTTGAATACTGCGATGCTCTGTAATTAGGGTTTTAACCGCGAAGTAGATACTGGTTAAACATTGATGAACTATATTGCTGAGTGCTTGTCAATGTGTTACAATCACATATATGTGTCCCAGCTAAGGTTGCAGACATTGGAGTCCTGCAACCACCCCTGCCTCTACCTCGAGTGAAACTTCATCTGCTTCGTAGAAGTTTCCAAAAGGGCTGGTAGTTAGGGTTTTGTTGGTGCTCTATTGTAAGGTTGAACCCTGGGTTTGCCCCTGTGCCAACAAATGATTCCGTTTCTGGGACCTGAAACTATGATTGCTGGGAACGGAGGAAAAATAAGCTTTGTGTGAAGATCTGACATGAAACTGTGAATGTTCCGTGCTCAGATCTATTGCCCTAGTGCGCAGTATTCTACTTAATCTGTGAAGCTCAGTGCTAAGAAAAAAAGTCCGATTTGAAGAAAAGAGGTAATATCTGTAAGCTTTGTGCTTTTTAAAAGGTAAGATAAGTGGAAATTTTTGTTTCAAAAGTATGAATCTGGGTATGTTTGATAAATTTTTTCCTAGCTTGAAAAGTAGTGCACAACTAGATGAAAGAAGATTTGATATGAATAGATCTGATAAGAATAGTGAAAGATAGGTTATACCTATGCATAGAAAGAATGGTTGGACTAACAAATGGATGCAGGATCCTAGAAATAATTTTTTGCAGGTTAACTACTATGATCCTAGTGCACAGTACAGGAAATGCTAGGGATCATCTAAGAGAAATAGAGGATTAACCCTTTGTTACAGTTGCAGAAGACTGAGACATCTTGCTAAGGAATGCCCTGGTAGAAGATCTAGTTGTCTTTGTTGTAAAGCCATGGACCATGAAGTTTTATATTTCCCTAGAATGATTACTAAGATTGAAAGAATGAATATGGAACAAGTAGACCCTGAGAAAGGTCAAGAAATTGAGACCTTGGCAGAACCCCAGAAGNGCCAAAAATGTAGAGGTATACAAAAAGGTTTATACATAAATATACCCATTAAATTATAACCAGAGTATTATTTAAAGAAATATCTTAGTAATCTTTAAGAGAAACCTATGAGTCCATTGACCATTATGTCTTGGCTTAAGGTAAAATAATAAATTGATTGTAAACCCTTTCTTTTATAAATTAAACGAAACCATTGACCAAACAACAAAAACGAAGAGGGAAACAAATGCCAACAATTAAAAGAGATTTAGATATATGGGTTGGATGTTCCAATAACCAACCAGTCCATAATATTAATCATAAATGAAATCAAAATTTGTAACTTAGCTTTTTATCATAAGGTAAATGATAAGATCATATATGATTTTCTACCTAACCTCCATAGCACGACATTTAAAAACAATGTTATCATCGAATTCATGCTGATTCTCCCAACATTTTTTTCCACAAGATAGTTCTTAACCTACGAAGAACTGTTGGCCCTTGACCAAGTTTTGAGGATCCTTGGTCATGCGACCTATTTTTGGGACTTCGACAGGCTGTTAAAGGCAGAGCGCAAGAAGAAGTGGAGATCGCGAGATCTCGACCCCCTTTTAGGGAATTTTGGGATTTGGGATTATGTAACGTATATGGGGATGTCGGCCCATGGGTTTACCCATGTTTAGGCCCAATTTTGTAATGTATAAATACATGCTAGGCGATGTAGTGAGAATATAGAGATATGAATGGCTAAGTGAGAATGACAAGTTAGTTGTAAGTGGTGTTGAGTGCAAGTAATAGTTGTAAGTGCTTTGTGTATGTTTGCAAGGCTGAGTGCAAGTGGATGTAAGGGATTGTATGTAGGCTTTGTGCTGTAACCTAGCTTGGGGAAGGATGATCTAGCGATGAGTGCACAGATCTCCTGTTCTCTGCGAAGTTGATCTGAAGGCTCTGTGAATGTAAGAAGATTGAAGAAAGCTAATAAAGAAGATGAAGAGTTGGTGGACGCATCCCTAGGGTGGGGGTGAACCATGTGTATCCTGTGTTGTGAATTCTTTGTGTGATGTTTTGATGTGTTTATGTATTTACTTTCTTAGTGCTTTGATATAGATGAATGATAGGTAGATCTGTTGTTGCTTTTTACTTAATAATGAGAGTAAATGACGGATTTGACCTGTGTGAATGTGCTTAGTGTTTGAATCTTCTAGATCTGATATGTTTCGTCATGATAAGTGCTGCTAGATGTTAGATCTAGTTGAATACTGCGATGCTCTATAATTAGGGTTTTAACTGCGAAGTAGATACTGGTTAAACATTGATGAACTATATTGCTGAGTGCTTGTCAATGTGTTACAATCACAGATATGTGTCCCAACTAAGGTTGTAGACATTGGAGTCCTTCAACCACCCCTGCCTCTACCTCGAGTGAGACTTCATGTGCTTCGTAGAAGTTGCCGAAAGGGATGGTAATTAGGGTTTTGTTGGTGCGCTATTGTAGCGTTGAACCCTGGGTTTGCCCTTGTGCCAACAAATGGTTCCATTTCTAGGACTTGAAACTATGGTTGCTGGGAATGGAGGAAAAATAAGCTTTGTGCGAAGATCTGACATGAAACTGTGAAAGTTTTTTGCATAGATCTATTGCCCTAGTGCGCAGTATTCTACTTAATCTGTGAAGCTCAGTGTTAAGAAAAAAATTCCGATCTGAAGAAAAGAGGTAATATCTGTAAGCTTTGTTCTTTTTAAAAGGTAATATAAGTGGAAATTTTTGTTTCAAAAGTATGAATTTGGGTATGTTTGATAAATTTTTTCCTAGCTTGAAAAGTAGGGCACAACTAGATCAAAGAAGATTTGATATGAATAGATATGATAATAATAGTGAAAGATAGGTTATACTTATGCATAGAAAGAATGGTTGGACTAACAAATGGATGCATGATCCTAGAAAGATTTTTTTGCAGGTTAACTACTATGATCCTAGTGCACAGTACAAGAAAGGCCGGGGATCATATAAGAGAAAGAGATGATTAACCCTTTGTTACAGTTGCAGAAGACCGAGACATCTTGCTAAGGAATGCTCTGGTAGAAGATCTAGTTGTCTTTGTTGTAAAGCCATTGACCATGAAGTTTTAGATTTCCCTAGAATGATTACTAATCTTGAAAGAATGAATATGGAACAAGTAGACCCTAAGAAAGGTCAAGAAATTGAGATCTTGGCAGAACCCCAGAAGGAATCAGAGACTATACTATTATAGATGAAAAAACCCTTGAATGACCACTAAGATACCAATCTATCAGAGATCTTGAAAGAGAAAGAACGAATAGAAGTAAGAATAAGGGAATTTGACATTGGCTGTGTTCTGGATGAAGAAACACAGGTGAATATCATGACAAAAAGAAATTGGGAAGCTGTAGGAAAGCCTGCTATGATTCCTTCATTGGGAGGAATANGATGAACCTTGCACAGTCCACCCTATTGAATGTAATGAAAATCCCACACTTTAGAAGGCACCAGGAAGTTAACGCCTGTTACCATGTTACCATGGAGACTACTTATAGCTAGACCACTGTATCGCAATCGATCCGACATTGATCCATAAGATCACTGGATTGAGTATTCAAGGACCCGACCCACATGATTTCTATCTAGGAAAATCCATAGATCGCGCGTTAGCACAAAATATCAAGGATACCTACAACGATGTTGAGAAGGGGACACAAGGATACAAGGTAGCTTCCATCCAGAATGACATAGTGCACCTAGCATGCCAATTAATCACAGGAAATCTTGTGAGAAAGAACATACCCATGCAAGTCACAGGTTTGGTCGTTGATCTCACGGGGAAATGTGTAGAAGGCTTACAAATGAACTAGGCAAAGTACCTAGTTAATCGGATGGAATTGGACTATTGTGAAGCACAAGATCAGGGCTACGAGTTCCACTTTAGCTGTCTCTTGATCCTAATTTGCATTTATTTCTTTAGAGATGTCGGAAGGTGCGACCTTCCCGGACATTGAACCGTTCTAGACGTTCGCTGCAAAGTTCACCATGCTCTAGTACTCGAGCGACATGGGAAAACAGTGGCATTTGAACACATTTTTTCACACATATTATCTCCAACTGAAGAGAGCCATCGAAGCTGAACCTCGCTTGACGTTGAACATCCTACAATGCTTCTGACCCCTCATAAAGTTCCACGCAGATTGACACTTCATCTATATTACTATGCGAGCCGATGAACATAAGGAGGAGCTTCAGCTGTACTACAAGCTCACAGAAGAGGACCTCGAGGAGATCACCAAGGAATGGTTAGCATACTTCCTTATCCTTGTTGAACCTGCAGAGATGTTTGACCCTGAAACTAATAGTTCGGAGGCCGCTCACAAGGAACATGACACACTCAAACCCATCAGAAGGAAGAAGACTGAAGAAGTCCAAGACATAAGCAGCGCATCAGAGAAGACTGCTTAAGTATCACCTGACCGAGGGGGTGATGATGAAGTAGAAGAGATAAATGGCAAAGAAGATGAGCAGAAGCAAGGTGAAGTAACACTTTCTAGAGATGAGGCTGATCCCTTGAAGAAGATGAAGTTTTCTCCCAAGAAACCCTCTTCTTGGAAGAAATCAAGATCCACTTTGACCAAGATGCATAATGTGCTTAGTGTCGATGATTTTGACTTCATCATCATAGATGTAAATGACGCCTCACATGAAATATTGTAGAAACAAGAAGCCAAGTAGGAGGAGATGTACGATAGAATTGAGGTTGAGCTCCGAGGAGTACAACAGGCCCTTCAGTCTAGTCACGCAGTGTCCACTGTGCCCCTGCCATTGGGAGAACCAAAGTTGGGAGATGATCCAGCCCAACTCCGACGAATAGCTGATGCGACCGAAGCTCGCCTTCATCATGCACACGAAGAAATAGAACAAGTCACCTAGGCCTTGAAGCAAGTGCAATAAGTAATAGTAGAACAACGCTGAGTTGCAGAGCAAGAGAAGGTTTCCCTCCAGACAAAGTTTGAAGAGGAGAAAGCACAGATTCAACAGGAAAAAGAACAATTGCTCGCAGAGCAACTCAAAGTGCAAGAAGCAGTCAATAGAGCACTTCGCTCTGTGACAGTGTTAGAGCCGAAGGAAAAAGACTGAGTCATGCATCAAGTAGACCAACTCGTAGAAGCTATCCAACAACTACAACAAAGAATAACAGACTTAGAGCTCCACATAGTGCCATACACTCCGCAGAATGTGAGGTATCAAAGGGAAGAAGCTGCTTGAGGCATGGTTGAAAGAATAAAGGGCCTTTCCTTGGAATGTAAAAAAATGAGTGATTGCTGTGTCCAGACGTATGAGTGACTCACTGAGAATTTAGAACTAGAGACACTGGAGTCACAGTTCCAAGAGGTGAAGTATCAAGCAGAAACAATACAGGCACAGTTGAAGCCCCTGTTAGCTATTGAAATAATGAAGCGATCCCAAGAGCAGCACATTGCTCAACAACCGGTCCACACAATTTAGAGAAAAGTCATGGAAGTGACTCAGAGGCTCCAACCTATACAGGACGAGGCTTGCCAACTATTCGTAGAGATCGAAGGCCAAGAAGCAGAACTAGAGATAATCGTCAATGTAGCAGAACAACGCTTAGAGGGGCCTGTCAACGAATATGTTATCCAAGAGTTCGTTGAATAGGAGGCCATGGCACAACAATAAGTCGAAGCAGATCGAGCGAAGCTTGAGGCTTTTGAGGCAGAATTATCTAGATCAGAGTGACTCAGGACGAGTCACAACTGAGTGTTGGGGGCCTGTTGGCCCTTGACCAAGTTTTGAGGATCCTTGGTCATGTTTGACCTATTTTTGGGATTTTGCAACCTTGCATTTATATCAACCAAGGATAAATCATCAGTTAAACTGAGATAACACTGTATTAGAAAAATATCATTAATAAACTATGTTGAAGGGCGTACATACAATAAAAAATGACCTTTGTATATAGTTCAAACTTTAAGTAATTACCTTCCGAAGATCTATGGGTATAGTATTTGAATTACCAAAGTTGGCCCGAAAACCATGGATAATTTATGTGGATATCAAGAATGGGTCTATGGATTCGATCCACTAGTGCTCCCTCCATCATATAGTTGTAAGTATAAATATATTTAACAAAACAAACGTTTTACATTTATACAAGAGAATTATAAATGTAACCAACGATGATACAAAGTGCATGCATTGATTGGTTTAAAGACTTGGTTTCAACAATCAATATATGACTCTTAGGATGTAATAAAAAGGTTATAATCTGTTAGAACTAGCATACGATGGAGAGTTTAAATAACAACAAAGGAAATTCTTAAACAACTTGAGACCTCTCCAACTCATGGTGTTATATTTCGTTCCTTGAGGGTCACAACCTTGTGATTATAATGTGAACTTGGATAAGAAGGATTGTAGTTCTACACAAACATGTACATGGTGAATGTATCTAGATTTTGTCATATGAACTCATGGAATATATGTTATCAAGCATAATATGGTAAGTTATAATTCCTACATTATAGAGAAGAATAACATTTCTATACCTGCGAAGAAAGAATACATTTTTTAATGCAGAAGATAAGTGCAAGCACCATTGATCAAGTATCCTATCATAGCAATTCCATGATAGTTTAATTAAGGACATTAAATAATCGTATGCGAATAATATCTAATTAAATTTATATGATAAAAGTGTCAAACATAGCTACATGAATATACTTTTGAAAATGACATTTAAAAAAAAAATGGATAGAAAGAGTCATTACAAATGGTATCAGAGCATGGTTGAAACACTATGACCTTATGGGCTCAAAGAAAACAAAATATTTTTTTGGTTATATAAAATGACAAATATATCTCTTATAATCAAAATGATTGACGTCATTGTGTTTTTCACATATCAGAATCAACAACAAACCATCATGGCCAAAGAACCTAAAAGATCAACTCAAAGAGAACCACGTATTTATGTAGAGATGAATAGTGATCAATCACAAGATGTTTCTGTAGGACTATTGGAAACCATGCATTGTCTAAATTCGGATCTGCATAGTATAAATGCAAATAATGAAAGACTACTTAAGGCTAATAAAGAGCAAGAAGAGTTAAATAAAATTCTTCTTAAAAACATGACTGAAATGAAGCAACAAAGACATATATGACATACTTCCAGTAATGCCAAAAAATAACCTTCTAACAAAAAATCACATAAACATGAGGAATATCAAGCGAACAATGATAAACATAATTGTTAGACAAATAACAAGGATAATTCAAATAATAACACATTGCAAAGAATTATACCTAAAACTAAGAAAAAAAAATGGCACGACGAAAAATTGTTCAGAGAATTTAAGAAAATTAGACCACCCAACTTTGATGGTGAATCCGAGGAAGGAGCATAATCTTGGTTTATGAACATGAGTAAATACTTTCAAATTTACAACTATCGTGGAAACTTGAAGGCTAGATTAGTTGTGTATCAAATGAGTGGAAAAATGACCATTGGTGGCAGGAAATACAAACTGTTAATAAGATTAGGAGCAGTGAGCTGAATTGGAAAATGTTCAAGAAATATTTTTAACATAAATACTTGACAGAACAATATTACGACGATAAAGACAAAGAGTTACATGACCTTGAACTGGGACATGTTTCAATTGAAGACTTTGTGACTAAATTTGTGAATCTTATGATATATGTACCTTACCTAAGGGAGGAGAAGACAAAATTTTAGAGGTTCATGAGCTGTTTGCCTCAAGTGTATAAAGATAAATTTGAATTCATTAATCCAAATACCATGGATGAAGTGATAAAACAGGCTAAGCTATGTTTTACCCAATGTAAACAAATAAATGAAAATTCAAAGCCGTGGAATAAAAAACATGAGGACAAGTTTGATCCTAAAAAGAAAAATTTCAAACATCCTCGACAACCTTTGCATAGTGCACCAGTTAAGAAATATAACAAATTTGTTGGACAATAAAGTGTATCAGTTTAGAACAAAAATAAACCTACTGATTTTGCAAATAAAATAGTTACTGAGATAGTTAGGGAGCCTCTTTTGTGCTGGGGATATAAAGGACCCCATCTGTACCAGAACTTTCCACTAAACAATCATAAGAATCAAGAAATATGTTAGGGTCCTAACCTGCACATAGGTAGATCAATATATTCAGATGTAATAAAGGTCAATATTAATAAGGCCTTTCAATAAAATAGAATAAGGCGGATGTAAGAAGAACTAATAGAAGCTTCCGCTTCTAGA
>JZKD02S1904237.1:23225-35753 GCA_000966675.3 Picea glauca
TACGACTCACTGTTTGGAGTTTATCAGGACCTCACTCTTTCATGCATGCCCGGTCTGGTTTCCGAGTTGATACGACGTTGTTTTGAGCTTCCCTCCATTTGATCACCTTTTAAAACAAACCGTGACATTAAATCTGATGGGCTTCGGGCTCTGCTCCTGCTAGCAATCCAGGAGTGACTTCTGAACGCCAACAGAGTGCTAGGTGCGTTTGTTCTGGTGGACGAATTCTTCTTCTAGTATCAACTTCTGCATCTTTGTTTCCGATAATTTGATCTGAATGGTGATTTTTTTGTACTCGTATGTTAGGTTTCTTTGGAGGCACTTGTTGAACTTGCTCTTATGCTTCTGTCGGATCCTCTTCATATTCCCCTTCTTCTTCTTTTTCATCTTCTACTTCTTCTTCGTAAATTTGTTCCATTGATTCAATTTCTTCTTCCTTTAATTCTTGTCTACCTATTTCATCAATTGTTATGTTTATGCTTTCCACAACTTTGTTCAATCTAAGGTTGTAACACTTGTATGTTTTCCTTGTACTTGAGTAACCAACAAGTACTCCTTTATCCACACGAGAGTCAAACTTTCCAATTCTGCCATCTTCTCTTTTGATGTAGCATTTGCTTCCAAAAACTCTGAAATGTTTCACATTTGTTGGTCTTCCTTTCCATAGCTCGTAGGGAGTTTTGTGAGTGTTGTTTCTGAGCATTACTCTGTTTTGAATGTGAACCGTTGTATGCACTGCCTGTGTCCAAAAGATATATATCAATTTGGAATCCATTAGCATTGTTCGAGCCATTTTCTGTACTGTCATGTTCTTTCTTTCAACAACTCCATTCTGTTGAGGTGTCCTAGCAACATAGAATTGCCTTTTTATTCCATGCCTGTTGCAGTAGTCCATAAATTCCTTTGAAGTGAACTCTCCTCCATTATCATATCTCAAGCATTTGATTTTTGAATCCATTTCATTTTAAACCATTTCCTTGTAGACCTTGAAGTTTTCAAAAGCTTTTGACTTATTCCCGAGAAAGCAATCTGCAGTCATTCTTGTATAATCAACTAATAACATAAAGTATTTGTCACCTTTTAAACCCTTTGTTGTAGTTGGTCCAACTAGATCAGTATGCACAATTTCTAGTGGTCTTGTCGTTGAATATTCTTTTGATTTAAAACTGGTCTTTGTTTGCTTTGCTTGTTGACAATGCTTGCATAAAGTGTTGGTTGGTTTTGTGATCTGTGGACTGCAGTCATTCTTGTATAATCACCAACTAATAACATAAAGTATTTATCACCTTTTAAACCCTTTGTTGTAGTTGGTCCAACTAGATCAGTATGCACAATTTCTAGTGGTCTTGTTGTTGAATATTCTTTTCATTTAAACCCGGTCTTTGTTTGTTTTCCTTGTTGACAATGCTTGCATAAAGTGTTGGTTGGTTTTGTGATCTGTGGCATTTCTCTAATTAATTAAGAAATAGTGTTGTGGTGCAGCCACAATCCCTGTATTCACTTGTCATGAAAGTCCCAACGGCGAACATCCCAATGAATCAACAGATTAATTGGACAAGTCCCACGGGCCATCCCACAGAGTTCACTAACATTTAGTACGCTTTGCATTAGATGAAGTAACTCCACTTCAAACCGTCCCAACTGATTTTTTTTTGCACAGATAAATATAAAACGTTTGGATTAAGCTTATTTTTGTATGAATAAATTTTAAACCTTTGGAGTAGTCTTTTATAGCTAAAAAATAGCTTGTATACTTATACATGGGAGCTTTAATACATGCTTGGCTATAATTTTATGAAGGAATGACCTATAATTTTACGGTATGGTCTACGGGAACGACTTATAGTTCTAGTCCTATCAAGTCACTTGTAAATATTAATAGCATACCATGAATAGAACTACAATAGTAATCACAAATAGAAAATATTAAGACACTTGGCTTGTCCATTCTCAAAGAGTAGTTCGTTCTCCTTTGCTAGAAGGGAATTTGGTTGTTGGTTTCTTTGATGGTGCTTCTCAAAATGGAGGTGAAAAGTGTGGTGCAGGAGTTGTGCTAAAATGTCAAGAGGGGGGTATTTATAGCATTAAAATGAATTGTGGTAAGGGAGAAAATACTAGAAGGGAACTTTTGGCATTTTGGAGTCTTATGTTTTTTTCTCTACATAAACAGGTTACTTGTCTATAGTTGATTGGAGATTCCAAAGTAATTGTTGACTGGTTTTCATTCAAAAATAATTTGAAGGGGATTTCTTTACAACCTTGGATGACCAGAATTCGACAGGTGAGTGGAAGCTTCCAGAATTTAAACATTCAACAAATCTACAAGGAATTCAATAGGGAAGCAGATCAGCTTTCAAAGCAGGCTTTTCTTATGGAGGAATGTTATTTATATTTTGCCAAAGGATTTGGAGATCAAGTTGAAATTTTCTAAAGAATGTCTGAATTATAAATTCAGAGTTCCCGATTTAGTGGTGATTGACAAATGTAATAGAACAATAAAGTTATTTTATTTTTTGTTTGTTTTGGGAGAAATTTTTGTGATAAGATATTGAGGATAGGGAAGTCTTTTTTGTAAAAGTACATCAAGGTTATCAATATATGGGAAGAATTTTGTAAAGTTTATTTTATATTTCCAATATAAGATATTTTTCTATTGTGAAAAAAAAAAGAATATTTCTTATTTTTTGCTTTGACAATTCTACTTGTAACCACATAAAATTAGTCAAATCTAAGAGATTAACCAATAAATAGTATATAAATGATATTTATATATTTAAAAAACATTACTTTTCATAATTGTAAAGTTCAATTTTAAAATTAAATTATAAACTTATTAACTAATGTAAAGTTAAACGATTTTGACTCATAACCAATTACAATATATATTGTCTATCCACGAGTATAACAAGATCTGCCTATTGGCATACCTTCTGCAATAAAAGAATTCATAAAAAACGACTGGAAACTGCAAAATTAGAAACTTGTTACATCAAAATTTTGAAACAAACATTTATAACAAATCTTTCTTGTGTTATTTGCCATCTCAGAGGAGGTGCAAAATACATAACATATATACACAAAGCCGCTCTAGTTGCCTCTGCCAGCCATATGCCTCAATCAAGTTTGTTTGGAACTGTCCAACAACAACTCACCACCCTCTTACTTGTGATCTTTAGCTAATTAAAATTTCCAGAGTCCAAATTGGGCTTTCTTCCGTCTTCACCGTGTCATTTTTGCAACAACTAATTTATCATAAGGTATTATTGATTTACCTATTTTATATTTCCACATTTCATAAAGAACGAAAAACATAATGCACATTTTAAGAGACACATGATTAGAAATGCTTATTATTGTAATAAAAGGATTTTTTTTAATCTTTATTAAATAACCATCATAATATAATATATTAAAATGTGTGTGTGTGTGTGTGTGTGTGTGTGTGTGTGTGTGTGTGTGTGTGTGTCTATATATATTACATAAACTAAAAAATTTATATTAATAAAAAGGAACGACAGAGGTCGCATAATACAAAGGAGGGTGTTGGTAAAAGAGATACCAGCAGCAAGATTTCCACAAAACTTACAAAATCGAGTCTAGTATCAATTCAACATTACTGTAGACAAAAGTTGCATCTATGTCCTTAAACTGCCTAAGAGAGATTTAATTAAGCCATTTTACAAAACAAAGGGCTTTCTTACTGGTCTTCTTTAAATTTGATTTAGCGCCACGTTTATGTCTGGGAGCGTGGGTTTTGGTCCACTTCCGGTTTCCTCATTCTGACTTTGAGTTGGCGAATTTGGTGGTCTAGCTTCCAACTTTGTTTCTATGCTCTCCCCTTGTCGACGAAGAAATTCGACTTCCTCCTGCAATTGACTTATTAACGTGTGATGTTGGGCTAAAGTGTCCAGCATGAAATAAAGAGTGGAGCTGTGTGAGTCGAGATAGAGAGATAATTGTTGGGTGGTGGTGAAATTATCGTCCACCATCTCTTCCTTCGGTCTCTCTTGAGATGGATGTTGAGCCATGCCTTCTAACAAACTCGTAAACAAAATTTCCAGAAGATTACCTCTAGACCAATCACACTTGATGCTTCCTCTTTCGTTGATGCTTTCAACGTTGCCTGGAGCGGTCCCTCCCGCGTTGGTCTGAATGCTAGAGCTTGTAGGACTTGATCTTTTAGGATCCTTCTTCGCCAACAGGCCTTGCTGCGCTTCCTTTGTGAAATTCTGGTGGGACTGGCTGAGGTGGTGGATCGAAGGCTTGCCTTCAAATTTTATTACTGCGAGGAGAAACCTTGATGCATGAATGCCACCAGCTTCGAGCGAGCTCACGTATTAAGTGTCTTACATGCTTTGAGGTGGCATGTATTGCTTGCTTTCCCTTGTTGTAGTTCATGATGAAATTCCTTTCACTTATCCTCACCTCAAGTGGAGTAATGGTGGATTTGATTATGCATGATGCTTTGCGGACATGGGGGGTTTGATACAACGGAGTCCCGCGACATAGGATCACAATGCAACCCAAGTTTGCCATGTGAATGAGATTGGCTTACTTCTTACAATTTCCCATGAGCCAGGAGGTACAGGGATACTTCGCCTCCCCTTTTATGACGTGATGCTTGCTGCATGAGCCTTCCATCTGTTGAGTCGTGGGGAGGCTGGCGCCAGGTGGAGATGGGGAGAATGGGGGCTTCATCATTATGGAGGGGCTGAGACTAGGACCCTCCCTAATATGTACATATGACCAGGGACTTTACCAATTGCTTGATTGGCCTTTACGTCAGCTTCTTTATTGTTTGCGCGGGGGACGTGAAAGAAGGAAGTTTGAGTTGAGGACATGATTGCTTTAATCCTCTCTATGATTCTCTTCAAGTTGGAGTTCTTTGGGGCGGTCCTTTTGACAAAATGTTGAATTGTATTTTTTGAGTCCCCTATTATGATGATATTGTTGAGATTTCATTCTTGAGCTAAAATAACTCCTTGATACATCACGTAGGCCTCTGCCATGTTGTTTGTGAATACACCAAGGTTCCAGGAGCAATCTAGCATCCTTTTTCCTCTAGGGATATACAACACCTCTCCCGCACCTGCCTCCCATGGGTTGCCTTTGGATGCACCGTCAAAACAAAGGACATGGGTGTCTTGAGACTTTAACCATCTTTTGAAGTCTTGATGAGAAAAATGAAGCTGTCAGCATGATTTTTGTGGCACATTTGTGGGATGGTTTGAGGGAAGATTTATTTTCTCCAGCCACTTTTCTTCTTCTTCTATCAAATGGTTACCTGCCTTTGCTTTGAATTTTCAAGAGGAGAGGAACTCTCCCAGTTGTCTGATTGCATGGGTAGCAACTATGGAGGGGGAAATTGACTTCTCCTTGAAGATGATTTTATTTCTTGCCAGCCAAATTTGCCAACAAACATATTTTATTGAGGCCTTCCAGGTGCGACGAAAGATCGGTTTTTTGTTGAGGGAGCCTTTGTATGCTTTGCTCCATTTTCCAATCAGGCTTCAATAGCTTGTTGACCAGTAGATTTGGTTTGTTAGTTCTGAATAGACAACATGCATAACTTGCTTGGCATAGTTGCATTTGAGGAAAAGGTGTTCAATGCTTTTGAAGTCTTGATTGCAAAGGGCACATCTGAAGGGTCCCATAAAACCTATTTTGAGTAGGTTCTCACCTGTTAAGAGTTTGTTGTGGGATAATTGCCACCCGAAAATATTCATCTTAGGGAGGCCGTCGACATTCCATATTTCTTTCCAGATTGTTGATTTTTCTCAGAGAGCATTATTGGAGAGGTGAGTTTTATATCCAATCCTCGCAAAATATCTTGTTTCACCCCAATCCCTTATATCGCTCTAGTTGAGGTGTACTGGGGCAAATCCATTTAAAATCATAAGGAATTGACGAGAAGCATTGAGCAAATTTGAAGGAACCTCTCCCAAGTTCCACTCTTTCCAAGTGTCATTGTTATTCCACTTTGAGATGTCATGGAATATGTTTTTTCCTTTGGAATTTAGCCAGATTATGAAGGGGTCTAAAGAGGGAATACGAGACAATTTTCCCATATCTGAATATTGATCATCCTAGATTATGATTTCTTTACCATTCCCTGGACACCATCGGAGATAATTCTGTATGAGCAGCAATGAGGCTCGTATGAGTTTCCAGATAAGGGATCTTGTATGTTTGATTGTGGCTATTTCCAGGCATCTCTTTCGGTTCTTTGATAGGTACTTGTAACAAATTTCCTTTTTCCACCATTCATTACCCCTAGTGACTAAGCGCCATAGAAGTTTTGCCCTAAGGGATATGTTTACCTTTACTGGATCACGAATCCCTAGTCCTCTGTTTTCTTTTGGGGCACAAACTGTAGACCAGTTGACCATATGGATTTTTTTCCTGTTGTCTTTTTACCCTTGCCAAAGGAATTTTTTGATTAATCTATCCATTGCCTTTTTTATTCGCGCTAGAACATGGAGGGTTGATAACTGAAAAATAGGATACAAAGATAGGACTAATTTTATCAAGACCACACTTCATGTTGGGTTCAACCAGGTTGCTCCCCATATTTCAAACTTCTCTTTGAGCTTTTGAAGGGTCACTTGCCAAGCCTCCCCAGGAAAGGCTTTTAGGCTGATAGGAGTACCAAGGTACTTGAAATATTTCCAATCTACAGAAAAGGAGAACTTTAGAATGTTTCCAATTCTTACCATTATACTTGCTTTTGTGTGCCAAGCGTATATTTGACTTTTGTGCTTGTTTATAACTCCTCCCGAAGCTTCTCCATATTGGTCTAGAACCAGTTTGAAGCAGTTGGCCATAATTTGAGAGGCTCCTCCTATCAGTAGGGTGTCATCAACAAACTGGGAGTTGTTTATTCTTCTTACTCCCCTTGCTATATTCAGTCCAGGGATATTCGCAGTAGCTCTTTCATGCTCAAGTCTTCTGTTTAGAGTTTCTGCCATAATGACATACAACATTGGGGAGAGCAGACATCCCTACCTTAGCCTTCTTGTGGCTTGGAAGAAATGAGTTGGTTTCCCATTTATCAGAAGAGCTATCCAGGGGGTTGAGATACATGCTCCAATCCAAGAAATAAAGGAGTGTTTGAAGCCAAATTTCTTTAAAACTTCATAAAGCGTGCTTTACACGATCAAAGGCATTTGCCATATCAATTTTGATAACCATCCATTTTTATTTGTTATTAAAATTGGAGTGGATTGCTTCCTGAACCAAGGTTATATTATCCCAAATTTGTCTTTATGCCACGAAGCCCCCCTGGTTGGGAAGGATGAGTTGTGGAAGCAATTGCTTTAGTTTGTTTGCTATGATTTTTTCTAGAATTTTGTAGCAAATGTTACAAAGAGATATTGGATGAAAACGATCAAAGGAGCTAGCATTTTTGTCCTTAGGAATCAAGGCTAAAAAGGAGGTTTTGGTTGTCTTGATGGGTCTTAAATCCCTTGATTCAACAGCAGGAACCAAACCCGCCACCGAGGCCCAATTAGACTGTACAACGTTTGAGATGGAATGGTTCTCTAGATCTTGCGATTCGACCAATTTATCGATGGACTTTGTGTTTTCTTGTGAAGATTCTCCCTTCAAGTAGGACCTTTCTTTTCTGTATTTTCTCTTGAGTGGGGCTGGTCTGAGAGATGCAAGCCAGTATAATCCAACTTGACAAGCAACAGGATTGAATTTCAACTACTTGGAAGGGTATGAGCTTGGGATAACTCACTGGTCAAACATGCAGACAATAATTTTATACCAAAGGGCCTAGTAATAATGCATTAACCAAATGAGCATCCAATAACTGCATGAGAATCTAACTAACAGAAAGAAAAACACATATGTAACAAAGATCATGGCAAGCAAAATAATTCATCTACCATAACATTGATTACATAACAACACAACGAATTACCTTCATCATTAGAGTAAAGAACATCAAAACATTGCACCAGATAACTTGACAACAGAATCGATTGCTCTTACTCATTTATTGTATCATTCCTAGAACATGATAGGAAGTAATTCTTCTCCAACTCCAATCACAAACATCTGATGAAAATAGCTTGTCTTTGGTCTAGAAGGACTTCTCAATTCATAGCAGTCTCAAAATAATTATCAACAAACAAAAAAGAAATAGTTCTTACAACAACCATCGACCCCTGACTAATTGGTCGATGTCTCTATTTATAATCTAAAATTCAACTGCAATTAACAGCTAAATACAATTCAGGCTAAACAAAAATTGCCACATGGTGTGATCATCCAACAGTCCACCTGAGATGTCTCTTGAAAAGGGTGACTTCTTTCATATTTAGACCAGCTGATAAACATATCTTCATAGGTTTGAGCCCATGGGAACCTGTGTTGTTCTATAGGGGCAGCATATACTCCTCTGATATCCAATGCATGTGTTTGGTACTTTACCAAACTGGAGTTCAGTTGTTGCAGCATGGCTCGAGCTCTGATCGGGTGTCCCGCAAATTGTTACACTTGCCCTGGCTTTGCATCGATGACCTTTGCGCACTCTTCAGCCCAAAGCGAGTCTTGTATGGACTGTGTCTTGAACACATCGCTCAGGTTAGTGAATTCATTGGGGGTGTCGAATTCAGGGAGACCGACATCTTTCATTACTTTATTAATTTTACCCCATTTTTTTTGGCACTTGGCCCATTGATTTTGGATTTCTCGGTGTGGGTCCCGGGTCATCTTCGGCCAGTATTCGATGGATTTCTTCATGCGGTTGAGACTACTTTTTCCAACCAGTCGAATGTCATGATTTTCCTTTTCTCGAACCTGCTAAACCGCCTCAATGTATTCAAGTCTCTCTTCCACTTGTTGTGCCTTTTCATGCGACCTTTCCATCTCTTTGCATGTCGTCAGTGCCATGAGAGTATCCTCCTGGAACTCAACTATGTTCTCAGTTAACAGGTGCCTCTCCTTCTTGAACTCCTTATAAACTTCGTTGAACTCTTCCTTCAGATACACGGTGGTCTATGTAGCTCTTTTATAGTATTTGACAAGATGGCGCAGGTGTTCAAGATCCTCCCAGGTGTTGGCTAGTTCCTTTTAATCTCTCCTGGCTCTGTCCCGAGCGACATCTGAGAGGGATTTTCCTACGCCGATCATTTCGGTCATCCTGCATCTGTTTCATCAGCAACTCGGTTTGCTGAAGTAACAACGTACCCCTTTCTCGTGCAGCTTGATCTTTCGGGAGGTCCCTGATTTGTACCGGGGATTCCTGGTGAGTTCCCGCAACTTCAACGTCTTCTTTGGGATCACTTATTTCTTCATCCAATTCATATGCAATTGCTCCTCCTAGGTGTCGGCTAATTTCTTGAACTGCCTGCTCCATAAATGTTGCTTGTTCTTCGTGGCTCATAGCTCTAAACCTGGTTCCTCGAGGATCAAATTTCCTGGAAGCCACCACATTCCAGTCTTGGGCGTTCTTAGTAAATATTTCATCCTCGAACTGGTCATGGGCATAGGGCCAACAGGATTATACCTGCGACGTGTGCTGTAGAACCAATCCCTTGGGATTGTGTTTGCGAAATCAACTAGTTTGGAACCGAAATTCAGACTAGCAAACTAGCAAACTAGGCATACCGTAGGAGAACGGAGAGCCTATCGCACTAGGTGTGAAAGGAGTTGTGGCCGCCGCCATAGACGGGTTCGGTCCACTGTGCGATGTAGTTGTGACCGATACCATGGTGGCTCAAACCGACGACAGTAAGTTAGGAGATGATTCTCCTGTGGTAGCAACTGTGATGGGAATGGAAGAATTCCCAAAAGAAGTAACAGCGTTTGTTTCCATATCTGTGTGAGGCACTGGCAGGCGTTCATAAAATTGGATTGGTACAATAACTTGTGGCCAAGTATCAGTGGTTGGGCTTTCAACCGAGCCAAGATTGGTGGTTGATTCCTCTGGGAGTTGTTCGAGCACAATGGTTTATAACCCGGTCGCTTCAAAAGACCCTTGTTGGTCTAGCTTCTGCCTCAATGGTGGCAGGGGTGGCTCCAGTATAACCGGTGGCAGGCCCAGAAGCCTTCGTGACCGGCGGGGCTCGAGATCCTCCACTGTGTGAGAAGATCCAAGACACGCTAAGGTATTCTACATGTTCAAACAGTAACACACACTAAAAAGAAGCCCCTAAGAGATAAGACAAGCAATCACTAAACTATTTGGAAGAACAGTTACAACAACCAACACTAGAGCAACTTACCGGTGCAAGTGCAACTCGAATACGGAATCACCCTCCGGGTATACTATGCAAAGCGTGGCCCGATGTCTGTCCTAGGTATCGCGGTATACTCCCGCAGTCACCCATGTATGTCCCTAAAAAGATTGGCAACTAGGTTGCCAGCACGCGAACAGTCACCAGGCGGGTACAATCGAAAGTCGGGTAGACCACAATGAGCAGGGTATCAAGCCCAAAACTTGTCAAGGGTATCGAGAGTGAATGGTCCGGAAGACAACTGAGGACCTCGAACAGATTCGAGACCCACGAAGCCCCATGGCAAATGCAAATGACGGAATCCCAAAACAAGCCCTCGATATGTGTTCTCCACTACGATTGGTCCGACTTTGGAGGGGTTATCTCCGCTACCTTTTCGCACGCGACCTCGTGTTTATACCCTGTGTTAGAGGGGGGTCCCGGATAACTTCCACGAAACTGGACTTCTACACTCCCTATCACAGACTCTAATGTTTGGTTTTGAATGGCCTTGCAGAGTTTCCTGTCCAACCTAATCCAAGGCCCTAGTCTTGAACTAGTTTGTGAACCCTACAAACAAAAAGTCTAATAGATTTTAAATTATCGTTGCTTTTATGGGCTTTATTACATCAAGGGAAATGAAGGTGAAACTGATGGTGTGTAGAGACGAAAGCAAAAACGAATGCAAAAAAAAATGCTGGAAACAAAAGACTTTTGCTAAATGCAAAATTCAACAACTTTTCACAAAGAAAGATTTCTTTTTCTTTTTAATTTTTCTAAGATTTTATGCAGCAAACAAAAAGGAATTTCGCTCGACTACGAGCTACTTATGCTCTAAATGCACTGCAAGAACTTATGAACAAAAAGACTTCTCCCTAGCTAATGATGCAGAAACACACTCTTTCAACAAAGAAGAAAATGAAAAAGAAATATTTATTTATTTATTTAAGTGCTAAGAAAGCAACAAAGGGAAAATGCCGACAAGCACAAAACCAAGAAAGACAAATTTTGGCTTAAAGCGCAGACCGCAAAGAATCAGAGTAAAGGCACACAATGGCAATAAAGAAAACAAAGACTCTTAAGCTTGCCTAAAAACCATAAAAAAATAAAAAAAATTATATTTTTTGTTCAACTATCAACTAAGAAAAAACAGGCTAAGGGTAAGATGACCTAACCTACTGACTGTTCAACCCTAGACTCAAACACCTGAGAGAAATACTTCTTATCAAAGGAGGGGATGACTGCCCCACCCTGAACAAAAAGTAGCCTGTCAAGCATGCTACTGTCACTAAAATAGCACGCGTGCAAACGCGTGCTGAGCTGAAACAGGACGCATGTACACGTGGGCTGACCTTGTACAGGTCGCGTGTATGTATAATTCCTAAGACGAAGATAAACAACATGCAGTCCAGACCAGGAAGAGGCCTCTGGTATTGACAACCAGGGTCCCTTGAAGGCTTGGATGCTTTTTCTAACAGAAAAGAAAAAATAATTGCAAGGAATAACAAGACACAAAAAGACAAACTGATACAGGACCGTGAACCAGCAAGAATCAAACAAGATTCCAGAAAACCCCCCGAGAATGTATAATTTTGACAGGGAAGAGGAGGACTGCCTCTTAAAGTTCTCTGAACTCCTACATGTTACTGAAACCTCTACAGATAGCGTTCACACACGGGCTGTAAGAGGTTAGGGCGCGGGTACACGCGTGCAGGCCTTCTGCAGGTTGCGTGTACCTCTGTGTGTCCCGATAATTACCGTCAAGCAACAGTCAAGGAAAAACTGGTATAAAGAACCAGGCTCCCTACTAGCTCATACCTAACAGAAAACAGACAGACAAAGAAAGACAGAAAATCTAATCTTTTAAACTACCCACAAACTCGGCTAAATCCGGAAACCCTAAGAAGTATCTTCCCTAGTATGGTCGCCAGCTCTGTTGTTGGGAAAAATACCCTACGGACTAGCAAACTAGGGTCAGACTTGCATGCAGATTTTGACCGTAAAGAAATTACTTTTTAACCTACCACCCAAAACTTAAACCCCTCTTTCACAATACATGCATGGAAAGGAACTACTAACCTTGTTACTGACGTTTGGTGTAGATCCTCCGTTGCGCTTTTGTCCGCTTGCTGGTGCTGCTCCTTCCAACGATAACCTGCAATCAAAACAAACAACAATGCATGCACACTACTTTTCTACTTGAGGGTTAGAAATTAAGCATAAATTAAACAAACCATAGATAACTCATGCATTGGGACGGGAAAAGTATTCTTTTATTATTTGAAAAATGAATCAACTTACA
>JZKD02S1904237.1:35803-47517 GCA_000966675.3 Picea glauca
CAATCAAATTCGAGACCGGCCACCGCTCCTTGATCCTGATCCTGGGCTCCTCCTCTTCTGTCCTCCAACTGCTTTGCGTTAATTCTCCTTTGGCTTGAGGAAAGGCTAAAGGGTTAGGACAATGGATTCGACAAATGGGCAAAGTTTCTTCGCTATATTTTTCCTCCTTCCAAATGGTACCCCTACCCCTTCTTTTATAGGCTAGAAGGATCTAGGGTTTTGAACGAACTCTCGGCCATGCATGGCCGGGAGTTTCAGTTAACTAGCCCATAGCTTTTTATTCCGTCGACAACTTTCCTCTTTTTGTGCTTTGTTAGGTACACGTGAGTTGTAGTGGGCCTGCCAGCGTGCACACGCGTGCAGTAATGGGTTAGGGCGCATGGGCCTTGACTCAAGAGGATTTTCAAGAGTTTGTTCAGCATAGTTTTGGCAAGGAAGGGATATGAGTTGGCCTGATGATAGGTAAGCATGTGTGGTGCAATTTAGGGTTATAACAATTGTCTGCTCCAGAAATGTTGCTTGTTCTTCGTGGCTCATAGCTCTAAACTTGGTTCCTCGAGGATCAAATTTCCTGGAAGCCACCACATTCCAGTATTGGGCGTTCTCAGTAAATATTTCATCCTCGAACTGGTCATGGGCATAGGGCCAACAGGATTATACCTACGACGCGTGTTGTAGAACCAATCCCTTGGGATCATGTTTGCGAAATCAGCCAGTTTGGAACCGAAATTCCAATTGACCTAGCCCGAGTTGTTTAGCATGCACGATATCTTTGACCATGCAGAATCTGATATGAAACCCATACGGTATGAAAGCCCGCTTCTTGTCTTTTACTAAAGTTGCATTGTATCCTTGAAGGATGGTTTGATAGCAAATTTCCCCTAACACTAGTCGGTCGGGAACATAAATGGGTAATAAGTGGGGTGCCCCTGTGGCGCCGAAAACCCTGATGTAGGTTTCTCGTTCATCTAAATACCAGTGGCCAATTTTGGTTATAACCTTATTTGCTTCATCTGACAATCTAGGGCATTCATTCCCGAAGAGCAAGAAGTATGTGCGTGCAATAAACTGATCACAGATAACAGTATAGGATTTCTTGTACCTTTTTTCCCCTAGGATGTTGAAGTATACATGGGCCGCGAGCTCTGAAGAGTGCCAATTCAGGTTCATCCTGGCGAAAGCGTTCCTAGAGTAGATGACGTCCCGTAGATACGAGGCCATGTAGAAGGCGGGGGTATCTCCCTCCTTTGGCACCTGAGCCTGTTTTATGCAGGTGCTCAACTGCTTGGAGATGATGGCACCCCAATTGAAGCATGTGCCTGAAATGGCAACTGTAAAAGCCAAAGGCATCCAAGCCTCTGAAAATCAGGAGCAGTCTTTCTCCCCATGTAACCTGCAAAGTAGAGCCATGAGATATATGTATGGTTCCCTGAGATTGGCTATTGGATACCAGCCAACAGTCCGGTTTGTGAATTTTTGTCTTCTCTCCACCAAGACGACATGATTTTGATGGTATCGTGTGACGCATAGAAACTCAAGACGAAATCAATACTCAACTTTAGCTCGGAATCTTTGAGCTTATAGTAACTTTGAACCTCTGATGGTAGGAAGGCTCCGACGCATTCATCGTTATCATCATTGATCAAACATTTTTGGGCGTCAGTGTGGTCAATAATCCACTTCAGGAGCTCGATGCAAGGAAAGACTAGAGACCGGCTTGCCACCATGTGCAGATAATCTTTGCGAATGTTGGGGAGGACTTCGTCGTCGAGTTTCCTCGTTTCAGGATCGCTATGCAGGGTATATTCGAGGGGTTCTTCTTTCTTGATTTTCTTGAAAACTTCTTCCCAACAAGGAAATGCCATCTTGGCTCCAATACTTGCCTTTGTATCTTCGAAAGCTGGGGACTGGACAAAGGGCTCCTTGATGATTCTCTTAATGAAGGACATTGGCTTGGGAGTGAATTCTAATTGTCTCGAAACTGATGGGGAGGAGCCTTCTCCTACTTCTGATTCTTGCAGCTTAGGGGCTCTCGGGGATTTCCTGGTGGAAGGCTTCTTCGGAGGCATTGTTCCTATAACACTTTCTATGATAATTGCTTAATACTCACTGAACTTTGGGTGTTTTATTCAGGGTTGTTGTCTTAACTCTTCTGTTTGTTCTTAATTTCTTGTTGCGCAGAATGGGACCATGCACAATGAATCGAACAAGATATAAATAGAGAGGTACTACCAGTCATATTGATCAGTTAATACAAGTAATAAATGTAAATTCAAAATAAATTACCCTTGAATTTATGCAAATAAACCTTAACTAATTGACAGCGGAGGCACGGGAGAAGATACATTGTATCGGTGGGTTTAACGGATCCTTTTGATTCATGCACGAATTAGTAACTAATGCGCGATCTACGAATTAACTACCAGCTTTGAATGTGGCGTATCTAACACATAAAGAGGTAAAACATCTTGTCATGTCACATCACCCCGGCGTAGGGATCGAGGATCAAATGTTTACTCCTTACCTCTGTGCGGTGTTTACTATTACACATTTTTCTGCCGAAACTGAATGGATCGGCCTTCGGCGAAATCCTTCCTGAGGTTGTTCGTGGGAAAGAAACACTTTCATCGGTCGACGTCGAGGAGGGTCAATACTCAACTACTTTGACTTTCCAAACGATTTTCACCACCTTTATCTTTCACCAGTGTCGAATTTCTCAAGTGAGTCGGGGAAACTTTGGGTCACCGATTCGTGCAGACAATCGACGAAGTAGATTGAGTGGTACCCAAAAACGAAAATGTTCATAGATTTTTTAGGGTGTGTTGAGTGCTCAACAAATGGCTGGGCGAATGCAAAATCTCTGATTCCTCTTTGCTTCCCACACACAATTTATTCATATCTACATATATTACAATATATTTATTTATTTATTTGTATTATTATTATTATTAAATTTTTATTTTATTTTATTTATATTATTCAATGAAAGTATCGTTTTAGGGCTTTGCCATTTACTGGGAGGGTGTCAAGTTCCCCCCTCAGGTTTTGCAATCGATAGGTACCTGCCCCGATTCTCTCGGCTACTTGGAAGGGTCCAAGCCATAGGCTTTGAAACTTAGATTGTTTTCCCTTAGGTTTGTTTGCTTTGTCCCACTTAAGCACTAAGTCTCCTACCTCGAAGATCTTTTCTTTAGCCTTATGCTTATCAAACCATCGTTTCACTATCTTTTGGTGAACCAGGAATTTGGACTTAGCCTTTTCTCTCTCTTCCTCCAACATGAGCAGAGTGTTGATTCTTTGTTGCATGGCCGACGAGGGTTCTTCATGGGAGTCTTGGGCCAATTGAAGAGATGGCAAATAGAGCTCGTTCGGAAGGATAGCTTCTTTCCCGTAGACTAAGAAGTATGGGGAATTTCCTATGGCTTCTTTGGGTGTGACCCTATCAGCCCATAGGGCATTATGAAGTTGATTATGCCAATTTCTCTGGTTATCTGTAACCGTCTTTTTTAGTATCCTTACCAGGTTTTTATTAGTCGATTCTGCCACACCGTTTCCCTGCGGGTACTAATTTGTAGAGTACTTGATTATAATTCCTTTATCCAGGGCAAACTTAGTCAATAGGGTAGAAGAAAAGTAGGTTGCATTATCAAAGACCAGAACAGAGGGGACGCCAAATCTTGTGATCGGTTGTTGTTCTATAAATTGGATTACTACCTTCTCGTTTACATGAGTCAGAGGAATGGCCTCTACCCATCTGGTGAAATAGTCGGTAGCAGTAAGAATGTACTTGTGGAGTTTTGAAGAAATAGGAGTAATTTCTCCTATGATATCCAACCCCCACTGCTCAAAAGGTCTGGAGACAGTCATGGGCTAAAGTGGGATTGCTGCCCTTTTCTCCTTTCCGACACTTAATTGACAAGTCTTACAGTTCCTAGTGTGGGTATGAGCGTCTTTAAACAAGGTGGGCCAGTAATAGCCGACTCTCAGAATATTATGGGCGGTAGTGTTCCCTGCAAAGTGTCCTCCGGCGGGACCGTCATGGAGTTTCGTCAACACCTTGTCTGTGTCTTCTCGTTCGAGACATCTCAATAATACCCCATCATAGTTGATCCAGAAGAGTACCAAATTTACAAGACAATATTGTGCAGATTTCAATCTTAGGGCTCTCTGTTCCTTAGGGTTGAGGTTCTCGGGACAAGCCCCATGATGCAAAAGATAATTCAAATCCTTGTACTGGGAGTCTTGTCTTGGGGAGATGTAAGCTACTTCGTTGCACCATAGTGTCATTTCGTTTTCCCACCCAGAATCTTCATTTGCTTGATCCCGGACTTCAGCTGCGAGCTTACACAGACCTTGTCCTTTTTACTAGCTTGGCAAGTTTTATATCTAGATCAAATTCCTAGACTACTGCCATCCAGTTCCCCCTTCTTTCCCCCATTTCTTGTTGGGTAAACAGGGATCGGAGCGCAGGGTGCGGCACAATCACCTTAGTGTGATTTTTAAGAATGTAGGACCTAAAATGATTTACTGCCTTATAGACCATGTAGGCTTGTTTATCTATGGAAGGATAATTGAGCTCGGCTCCTTGAAGATTAGTACTCATAAAGGACACCAGGGCTTCGTTGTTATCATCGTCTTTTTGGGTCAAAACTGCAGCTAGCGATTAGTTGGAAGCGAAAGTATAAAGGGAAAAGTTTCTATTAAAATCGGGACTTCGCAACATCGGAGCCCGAGATATGGCAGCTTTGATATTGTTGAAAGCATCTCTTCGCTCATCATCCCACTTGAAATTGACATCCTTGCGAATCATCTTTTGTAAGGGTTTGATAATTTCAGCGAAATCGGGGGTGAATTTCCTCACAAAGTTGATTTGCCTGAAAAGGGACTGCATGGCTTTCTTGTTATGGGGTAGTGGGAGTTGAGCTATGGCCTTAATTCGTTATGGATCTATGCAGATACCTGCTTGAGATATAATATGATCCAATAGCTTACCTTCCTCGACAATGAAGATGGTTTTCTTAGGATTTAGCGATATACTGTATTTTCGATACCTTTCGAAAATCTGAGTTAAGTGTTGGATGTGTTATTCCCTATTCTTTGAATACACTGTTACGTCATCTAAATATACTATTGATAAGGCCCCAAAAAGCCACATCCATGGCCCTTTGGAAGGTTGCTTCTGCATTGATTAACCCGAAAGGCATGCGTTTATAAGCGAAGGTTCCCCATTTGGTTCGGAAGGTGGTTTTTAAACGGTCTTCCTCTGAAACCAACACTTGGTTGTAGCCTGAGAAACCGTCTAGTAAGGAAAAAAATATTTGATCCCGACATGGTCTGCAGGAGGTGCTCCATTGGCGGGACCAGATAATTGTCCTTCTCTGAAGCTCTATTGAGGTTCCAAAAATCTACGCATAGTCGGATTTCACCCGACTTTTTCCTTACCAGAACGAGATTTGCCACCCAGGCAGAATGTCTGACCTGAAAAATTATCCTCGCGTATAGAAGCTTCCTTAATTCCCGATACATGAGAGGCTCTAGGGGCGGGTGATACTTCCAGAGCTTTTCCTGGAAAGGTTTCATTTCGGGTTTCAACGGGATAGTGTGTTGAATAATGTGGGTATCATACATTTTCAAATCCTTGTAGGACCATGCAAAGACATCCCGGTATTGTCTGAATAATTTGAGGTAGGATTTCCTTTCTTCCTTCGACATAGTTTTGTCGAGATTAACATTCTTCGGGTTCTCTAGAGTCCCAAGATTCACAGTGTCATGGAGGGGGCAAGAGCTACCAGTCTTCACATTTTTGGGTCCTTTAAAACGATCCTTTAGATCAAACAAACTTTCTAGATTAGCTACTCCCTTTGGGATTGTGTGAGCCTTCAGCTTTCCGACATCTTGTCTTGTTTGGGGATTAGTTTTAGTTGTTTTCTCTCAGAACTCTTCATCATCTATGGCTAGGTATTTGAAACTGTCTTTGTTGGTCAAGAAGTTTATGATTTGCTCGTCACCTTCAAAGACTTTCCAATTGGAAGAATTGTTCAGCACCGACGGTTTGTAGAGCAGCTCTACAGTGAATCGGGAAGCTTCATAATCTTCTAGAGGTGACACTCGGGACGCAGTTGTGGCCAAGGAGTCGGCAAGAACGTTCTTTTCTCTCGGGATTGCGGTAACATTCAAAGCGTCAAAGCGCTCTATTAGCCTATGCACCTCCTGCTGGTAGTTCTTAAGAAGAGGCGAATTACAATCAATAGTATTCCTCACTTGTTTAAAAATGATCTCAGAATCCTCGAAAATCTTCAATTCCTTGACACCCAGATCTATCGGTTTCTTTAATCCTTGCACTAGAGCTTCATATTCGATAGTGTTGTTGGTACATTCTAATTCTAGCCTCCAGGATACGAAATAACGTTGTCCTTTAGGATTGATAAGGATACACCCTGCTCCTGACCCTTCTTGTGATTTAGATCCATCAAAGCAGAGGGTCCAAATCTATGGAAGGCAATCGCCCTTTCTTCATTCTATATCGATTCCTTGCTTACCGATCTCTCGTCCCGTAAGCTCAATCGCAGGATTTTGGGAAAAGAGAGCATTCTCTATCGGCGTCGGCGGTTCCTCTTGAAATATTATTTCGGAGTTTTGGGTAAGAGGAACAACGGACACTAGAGGAGCAAAGTCCCCAAAGTGGGAATCACTGTGTAATTGCCCAATATCGGGAAATAGGTAGACGTGGGTTCGTTCGGTGTTTCTAGGTCAGTGATCATATGCTTCAAATATCTCTCTTTGTCGATTCTGATCATGCTCTTGTATCCCTTTAGTGGTAACCAAAGGTGTGCCAAGTTCGTACTAAAATATCCATTCATCCTTTTGGACCAGTCATGACTCAACAGTAGTCCATATGCCTCCGGGATATCTACTACAATGATGTCAATTATTTGCAAAAAATTAGGATGTGTTGCTATCCTGATCATTATATCTTTGAGTTCTCCCATAACTTTGACTTGGGTTTTGTCCAGTTGTATGACATGCTTATCACTTCATGAGAGGGACAACACCCAGTTTATTACAAACGACCAAGGGCATTACATTAGAGGACGCCCTAGAATCTACCAAGCAATTGTGAAGATTCCTATTAAAAACTTCAAACGTTAAAAGGAAAGGTGGTACAAAAGGCTTCTCCTTCCTACCTTCTGAGTAGGTATTTATGGTTGGCTTGCTTGCCAAATCTGTCGAGGACAGATCCTTCTTCTAGTCGTTGCCTGTAGTCGGGTCTTCTACCGAACTCAGAGCTTGCAACAGAAAGTCTTTCTGCTAAGGAATCCTACATATTTCCACAACTGATATATTAGCCTTCAACTTTTTCAAATCTTTGACTACGTTGTCATCCAGCTTGGGAAATTCCTTGGTATGGATGCTTATGGGTTTTTCGCCAGGAGAGAAAGGTATTTTCGGACGATCGGGAGTTAACTTATTTTGTGGGGCCCAGGCGACGTCGATATTTTTTGAGTCGGGTTGACTTTTACTATGCGTCTATGCTACCGAAACTTCCGTGGGTTGTTCTCGAGACTCAAACAGATCATCCAAAGACGCGATTACGTCGGGATCCCATACCAACATGGTTGTGTCTCATGGTGGGTCAGCTTCTTCTTGATTGGCAATATTAATGGCCGAACTGCTTGATTGTTCGGTCAATGAGACTTCGTCCAGAAAATGATTAGCCATTAAATTCATGGCGTGGACCCATTGAGGGCATTCTCTTTCAGAGTGGTTCTCCTAGTGATAGGTGCAGAAAGAATCGGACGCAACATTCCCTAGTTCAATGTTTAGGTTGGCTGGGGGAGACTCAATTGCTTTGAAAGGCTGGTTTCTTTTAAAGAAAGGCTTATAGGGTCTTTGGCCTTGGTTTCCTCCCCCTGTGCTTATTTTCATGTATATAATCTCATTTGATAGATTCTTGACCATACGCTGCAGATCTTCTATATCTCCATTATCTTTATCGGGAGTTTGTTCAGTCGGTTTGCCTGACGGTCCAGTCAAAAGGAGTCCTCTCCTAGGAGGGGGTTGACTTTATTTTCTTACTAGAGAGGCTTGGCCTTCTTTGCATCCTTTCATCTAAAATTCTATGATCGTGGCCTCTTCAAAATTCACTGCGAGGGTTTGCTTGGCAGCTCTTTTAACGAACATGGAAATAGGAGCCGAAAGCGCGTTGGGATAAACCTCGATCTACAATTCTTGAGTGGGTTTCGCCACGGGATAGAACTTGTTTAAGATGGTCGTGAATCTTTGATTGAAATATTTGACCCTTTCTTTTGGGGTCATGGTGGCTGCGAACAACTCAGCCATCAGGGCTCCTATAGTAGTTTCTTCTGCAAATTTGTCTATAAAGTCCTTTTGGAATTTAGTCCAACTAGTTATAGATCCTACCGACAAATTAAAATACCACGTGGAAGCAGAGTTTTCAAACATGTAGGGAAAAAGCCTACATACTATGTCTTCATGTTGAATGTTCATAAGTCTAATCGCAGGTATGAATTTCTTGATATGATCTTCAGGAAATCCTGAAGTTTCAGGGTCATACTTGGGGAGCAGTTTTTCCGAGTGTCGGGGAAGATTGTGTACTCGTCCAGGGACGGCCACGGCGTCTCAGGCCAACGAAGGTTGGTTGTCTTGGAGTGGAACTTCTCTTTCCTCCTCACAATCGTTGTTCCCTTCCACATCTTCGAAGTCAGAGTCAAGCTCTTCTTCTTTCAAAAAGTCGTCAGGCTCGAGGATGTCGTCGGTTGGCGTTTTGGTGATGAGATCAAGAGGTTCTTAGATTTCGGTGATCGTGAAGTCTATTAAGTCTTCGACGGAGTGTACAAAAACTTTGTCGAGAGTGCTAACCATCGATCTGCTTTGTTGTTTTCTCCAAGGGAGGATGGGAGTTAAGGACAACGCGTCGATTTGTCGGGCGTAAGCTCTGGTGATTCTCCTGAATTGATTCACTTCCTCGTGAGGGAGGGAATAGGGTATTTCAGGGTGAAAAGGTTCTTCCTCGGACTTGGGTGAGTTACATGTTTTGGGAGTACTTAGTAAGTGTGGGTTGTCTGTTGGATGACTAGCCATGCATGTGGACCCTTACGAATCTGTAGGTTGTTCGAAATGTTATATAAGTTATATATTTAGCCATTCATTCTCACTCCTTCCTTCTAGCGCCAATTCTATTGATGGGTCTTATATCCCTTGATTCAATAGCAGGAACCAAACCCACCACCAAGGCCCAATTAGACTTTGCAACGTTTGAGATGGAATGGTTCTCCAGATCTTGCGATCCATCCAATTTATCGATGGGCTTTGTGTTTTCTTGTGAAGGTTTTCCCTTCAGGTAGGACCGTTCTTTTCTGTATTTTCTCTTGAGTGGGGCTGGTTTGAGAGATGCAAGCCAACATAAGCCAACTTGACAAGCAACAAGATTGAATTTCAACTACTGGTAAGGGGATGAGCTTGGGATAACCCGCTGCTCGAACATGCAGACAGTCATTTTATACCAAAGGGCCTAGTAATAATACATTAACCAAATGAGCATCCAATTACTGCCTGAGAATCTAACTAACAGAAAGAAAAACACATATGTAACCAAGATCATGGCAAGCAAAATAATTCATCTACCATAACATTCATTACATAACAACACAACGATTTATCTTCATCATTAGAGTAAAGAACATCAAAACATTGCACTAGATAACTTGACAAATCGATTGCTCTTACTCATTTACTGCATCATTCGTGGAACAGGATAGGAAGTAATTCTTCTCCAACTCCAATCACATACATCTGATGAAAATAGCTTGTCTTTGGTCCAAAAGGACTTCTCAATTCATAGCAGTCTCAAAATAATTATCAACAAACCAAAAATAAATAGTTCTTAATACAACCATCGACCCCTGATTAATCGGTCGATGTCTCTATTTATAATCCAAAATCCAACTACAATCAAAGGCTAAATAAAATTAAGGTTAAACAAAAATTTCCACGTGGCGTGATCATCCAACAATTTCTTTCAACAGTCCACTTGAGATGTCTCTTGAAAAGGGTGACTTCTTTCATATTCAAACCAGTCGATAAACAAATATTCACAGGTTTGAGCCCATGGGAACCTGTGTTGTTCCATAGGGGTAGCATATACTCCTCTGATATACATTGCATGCGTTCAGTACTTTACCAAACTGGAGTTCAACTGTTGTAGCATGGCTCGAGCTCTGATCGGGTGTCCTGTGAATTGTTGCACTTGCCCTGGCTTTGCATCGGTGACCTTTGCGCACTCTTCGGCCCAAAGCGAGTCTTGTATGGAGTGCATCTTGAACACATCACTCAAGTTAGTGAATTCATCAAGGGTGTCGAATTCGGGGAGACCGACATCTTTCATTACTTTATTAATTTTACCCTAGTGTTTCTGGCACTTGGCCCATTGCTTTTGGATTTCTCGATATGGGTCCGGGGTCATCTTCTCCCAGTATTCAATGGATTTCTTCATGCAGTCGAGACTACTTTTGCCAACCAACCGAATTCCATGATTTTCCTTTTCTCAACCCTGTTGAACTGGCTCAATGTATTCGAGTCTCTCTACCGCTTGTTGTGCCTTTTCATGCCACCTTTCCATCTCTTTGCATGTCACGAGTGCCATGAGAGTATCCTACTGGAACTCGACTATGTTCTCGATTAACAGGTGCCTCTCCTTCTTAAACTCGTTATAAACTCCGTTGAACTCTTCCTTCAGATACATAGTGGTTTGTGTAGCTCTTTTATAGTATTGGACAAGATGGCGTAGGTGTTCAAGCTCCTCTCAGGTGTCAGCTAGTTCCTTTTCATCTCTCCTGGCTCTGTCCTGAGCGACATCTGAGAGGGCTTTTCCTACGCCGATCGGTTCGGACGTGCGAGCATCTGTAGTGTTGATTAAGTTCTCTTCTGTGGTAACCACGATGGATTGATCCAAAGTGATCCTTCATCGTTTCACGGTCCTTTCAATGATGGCCTTCCTCTTTTGATCGTAGGAGATCGCATAGATGTCTGCTACTTCGTCTACCGGTTCTGGTATGTGTTGATCTCCCCATGAGAGGTTGTTTCTCAAGCTACCCGCGGTGTATATTTTCTCAGGAGTGGGTTCTCGAATTTCTTTGCTTTGTTTTGTGGATCCGACCTCTACTTGGCGTTCATCTGGCACTTGAATATTGGGCGTAATGGAGGCATCGGGTACAAACTCATTGCTTACTTGGTCGTTGGTCGTACAACTGTCGATTTTCTTTTGCGGAGTTTCGCCACTCGGTCTTGTTTTTGCTCCCTGACTGTCGGACTCTCTTGTGTCGAGGCCACCTTCGGAACCTATTTCCATTTGTAAGGCCTGCTTGTATTGGACCTCGGGCTCAGGGGAAGTGGTTTTCTCGGGACCTTTTTCCTCTCGAACTCACATCGGGGTGTCGTAAGCAGGTTTCGAACTCTCGTCGTCACTGTAAATATGTATAAGAGTGCTCAAGGGATTGGGCGCTTGTGTCTCTATCGAGACCCGACCTATCTCTGGTTGTGTTGTCCCTTCTTCTGAAGGATCGATCGACGATGTTGCGGGTTCAGGGTTGCCTACCCATGGGCATTGTTGGGGACTGTGGACCCAAGATCATTTGACTTGGTCGGGATACTTGAACAACAGTTGAGACTGCAGGTTCTATGAAAAGATATTGGTC
>JZKD02S1904237.1:48373-60433 GCA_000966675.3 Picea glauca
AAAATACAAACCGAAATAAAATCAAAACTTTGCAAAAATTTAAAAATGCGTATTCAGACTTTATACCTCCGGATTCTGACTGTAATGGCTGTATCTTGGTAAAACAGAATCCTTTACGAGTGAAACTAATAGTATGACATTGCCATTAGCTGGTAACCACGCCAGGGCAGTGACTCTTGGTGGCAAGTCCAAGGGAAAGGGGGTCTCATCACGAGCCAACCTTCTCATTTATGTGAAAATACTTGTGGGTAACGTTGTCACCATTGTACACCACGCCAGGGCAGTGTCCCCTGATTAACTCTTGAACAAAAAGCAATGAAAGATAAAAGAATAAAAGAATGAAGGATAAAAGGCAAGAATGGGCTTGGAAAAAATGCATCCATAACAGGTACAACTCGCCTTCTACAAAGGCACCCACAGGTAACATTTTTGGCATCCTTGGCTCTCACTGCACCCACATGTTTGGACATCCCCTGACCACATCACCCACTTACATGGCTTGGATGAGGTTTCTTCCAGAAACTTTTCTTCTTCTGTGGACACTAGCCCAATATGACGCCTTGTCCTTTTCTCCAGACTTGTATTGTAGGCTTATGTAATGTCTTTGAGCTATTAACTAATGTATTAGGGATTTTATGCACATGCTTAATAATATTGATGATGAGATGTGACTGACATTACTATGATCCTTGTGACTGATGAGCCCATGGAGGGCATAGCTTTTAATGTACAGGACCATGCCCGACAGACAGGTACCATTTTGGACGAGTACATATGGGGAGATGATCAGTTTGGACCTCCATGGGGCTGAAGAGCCCATCATGTGGATGTTGAGACCCCATCAGGGGGCAGAGACATGATAGAGATGGATCAGGGGATTTGCACCAGAGAAGAGGAGGACGTTCCACCAGAGGCACCTTGACACAGCTTGACCTAGGGGGATGACCCATTTTTAGTGGAACGTTGGCCTTGGAAGGCCTAGGACGTCACCCATGAAGTCCATGACATCATCCTTGCTTCATGGACATTTTGGCAGATGGACGGGGCATTTGGCACGTGTGGTAGCTTGAAGAAGCCCAAGGGGGGCTAATGTTTTGCTCCTGGGGGATGCATTTTCCCTAGAAGGGGCTAACGTCACCCTAGAAAGGGGATGACATCTTTTTGTTGCTTGATTAGGGTTTTAATTTGTCATTTAATGTAAAACAATATAATTTTCAATATTTTGGCCTTGTCGGCCTTTTTATGACCTAAAAGTAATTGGGTCATTGATACAGTATAAATGAGGGATTTTCACCTTCATTTTTTCATGATCTCTCACTCACCACTTGGTGAGGTCTGAAATTTGCACCATATTCTAGGATTTTGGCTGATTTAGTGAGGCGCACTTATTGAAGGAAGATTTTTTCTTGGCATTTTGGCATTTATCTTGGTGGAAGGTGTTACAACTAGGGCTTGCTACTTGATTTCTTGGTTAAATGTAAGTAAATTTATGCAAAACTTCTTGAATGAATGGTTGTAGTTTCATTTCTCTTGCATTTATGGTTATAATTTGCTGAATAAACCCTAGGGGACAAGCACACATTATAGGTCCTTGTCTCATGTCCCCATCAAGATTTCTAGCCATTTTATTTGTTGAAATGAGATTAGAGCCTTACCATAGCAACACTCTTCTCTTTCATGCTGAAGAGGATTGAGCCTAGCCTTAGCTACACTCTTTTCCCCCTCTTCATATGCTAGTCATTTTACTTTCTTAAGCTAACAAGAAGGAGAAGCCTCAAAGCCCAGGTCTTCTACACTTTGGGCTGATTTTTCTAGGGTTTGTTGTACAAGCCTTGCTCTAGCAACACTTTGTTCCTCAAACCCTCTTGTCGTAGTTTTATTCTATCTTTTCAGAGCTAGTCATCCTTGCCATTGAGTTAAGGAAGGAGGAAAGAGCACTGAGGCCAAGTTCTCCTACACCAAGGTGAGCCTCTCTCCCCTAGGGTTTGTGTCCTTGAAGCCTTGCTTTAGCAACACCTCAAGGCTTAATTCTCTAGTCCTTGGCCTCATTATATTATTTGATTCTTCAGCTCCTGCGTCCTTCACTTTTGACTCCATTAACCCCAAGGCACTGATCTAAATACCTCTTGTTTGAAGTGAACTTGATTACAACAAAATTTCAAAACCTTGAATTAAAACCTAAATACTAACCCTACTAACCCACTGCTGTCTTCATTTTCAGTCATAATATCATTGGTGCAACAAACGTTTTACTTTATTGGCAATTGAATGGTGATTAAAGGCATAAATTGAATGAAGTGTTGATTTATTACATTGAATGCCATATTGTTCCAGCATTTATTGATGAAGTGACATAATTTCCATTGTTATTTATAAACATTGACTTTGTTAATATTTATTGTCAAATTTCTTATGAATGCATCAGATAGTCATTGATTTATATGAAAGTACTAACCCATTGATCAAAACTTGCGTATATCAGTTTATTGTTGCTTTGTCTCAGGCGGGTATTTCTCATTGGGGGTTTTACTTTATTATTGGCCTTTTGGTTGGACTATCTGCTCGATGGTCACTTGTGAGGGGGGAATAACTATTTTATCCTATAATCATTTGCCTTCTCAAAACCCCAGGTCACCGGGGACGTCTCCCCTGGGCCTTACCACCCTAAATAGAAAGAACCATCCCATTGTGGTGACATTGGGTGGGTTTGGTTCATGTTACACCAGTTTGACCTTCAAACCTCAAGCTTTTATCCTTGCTACAAACTGTGCGATAACAAGACTTGTTGGCTCTGTATATCTTATCTGTCTTCTTTTGAGTTATCTATTTCTGCTTCTAGATTCTCAAGGGATCAAACCTATTTTTTATGCTTTCTGCATCGTTATTGTTCATCATCGATGATTTCCCCTTGATCGGTGAGGATGGCCTGGTGTTGACCCTTCTTTCCTGCGGCTGAGCTCCTGATTTATTTATCACTTTCTTCCTTTTGGCCGGCTTCCATTGCTCTTGCGCTTTGTCCTCAAGATGCTCTGATGTCGCCTTGGGACATTTTTTGGCGAAATGTCCATACTCATGGTAGCCTTTGCATTTAAATGGAAGTTGTTCGTAGTCAATTGTTTGAATATATGACCACCCATCTAGGGTAAATTGGATTGCCTCTTGTAACCCTTTTTCCAAGTCTACTTCTACACAAATATGAGCACAAGAACGTAATGTTTCACGTGGTTCGGCTTGATCATTGAACCTTCCCAGTGCATTTCCATTGTTTTTTATGGTTTTGTCATTCCAATAGTGGAGAGGCGGGAAGGGTAAACAGACCTAGACTAGAACTGTAGAAGGGATGTCATTTTTTGGGCTAAAGTCTGGGGTCCATTTATTTAGATACATCCCTCTGGTGCCCATGAAGTATGGTCCATTTATAAATATCAGATCTCTATCTGCTTTATTTTCAAAGAGGAAGACATATAATCCCTTGCCACAAAAAGTTGTTGATGACTTCCCCTTTATCATTTTTTTCTAGTTTTGATCCAACCATTGCGCCATTGTCCTTGGGGAGGGCCAGAATCCCATGAATTGTTCGATCAAACCATTTTCATCCAATCTCAGAGCGAATGACCTAGAGGAGGGGGAATGGACATAGACCTTCAGGATCTCATCTAACTTCTTAACAAAGCGCGACCGAGGATGCCCTTTTGTTGCTTTCGTGTAGGAGGATAGGAGGGTCTGGAAAGCGACGAGGTCCAAAGGCAGAGGTGGTTGTGGGGGGGTCTCCCCCCCAAACCAGAGGCCATGTCAATCGCGACTGGCTGCAAAAAACCTTAGTGGTTCCAGTCATATTGATTCACCTTAGGAGGGGTTTTTTCTTCGCATCATCGTTGGATTGTTAAAACCAAATGAATAAAATGTATATATATTATTATGTTCATATTTATTAATTAATATAAAATAAGCAAATCCTCTCAATTTACAAAACAAATCTTAGCAAGTACAGATTCAGTAAGAAAAGTACAAATATTGTTGATTTATTGAATAAATCTTTACGATTAGAGAGATTATACACGATAATATTATTAATTAAAATGTAATTTAACTCTTATCTCTCAAATATAGCGTCGGACCTTCAAGTAGACAATCCATGTGAAATATTAATTTAAAGATCTATAGCTCCATGACCACAATATTCACACTAAAGAGATCGATCCGACAATGTGTTTAGCTTTTAAATGAGTTTAACTTTCTATTAAAGGTCATTAAATGAGTTGATTGAATGCTACTACTTTATGTTCTCACATCACAAGAGAGCTCAATTGTGGCAGAGCGGAGCTGCCAAAGAGTGTGGATTTGAGTAGCTATGGTAGATTTCCCAACAGAATGGCAACTTACAGAGCCCTCAATGTTGGCCAAAGTTATAGGTGATGATGTGATGTGGTTGATACATTTCCAATCCTACCGTGAAAATTAGAATAACATATGGTTCCAACTAGGGAAACAATGCCCATGAGTTTATGTAGTTGACCATTGTATACCCCCTCTTATCGAGGTTGGAGGTGATGACAAGCGATCCATGGCTAGTAATTTCCGGTCGAACCCAACTCGAGTCCATAATTAAACACATTAAAAAATGTAGATCAACACGTACCTTCTAGTATTTTCTCTGCCTAATAACCCACCGACCCTGCGTTCGCATTTATGACCTGCTGCCACTTGGGCAATGACGAGTTCATTTTAATAACTAATAGGATCCTCGAAAATTATTTTCAAATAATAAAAAAAAAAAACATTTACACTGTCACACTTTAGGAAAACCTCACAATTTTTTTTTATCAACGGTTGGATTAATATGTAGTCAACTACATATCCATTGCTATATACCATGCCCGCGACAGGTATAGTAAAATAAAGCATATATGTAATAATGTCTCTTATCATAAATGTTGATGTTTAATTGTAATGTGTATACAAACTTTCTATAGAGTTTTCACCTCCATCCATTCCTTTACAATCATAATGGAAACTTGTACTCAAAAAGCGACACACTAATGATGTAATTGTGGATTTGAGGCAGAGGGGAATGATCAGGATGTGACACACTATTGATGTAATTGTGGATTTGAGGAAGAGGGGAATGATTGGGATTGGGAAGAATTTTAAACTTATTTTCTTCTCATTCCTATAATTCATAAAGAGGGAAGAGGTAGTGTAAGTGATCCTCAACAATGAAATGATGAGTTAGAAAGGTTGCATTTTTAAGTGAGATTTTGTTCTTTTTCTTCAATAAAGTTTATAGTATTTTTGGGCAACCTCATTTAAAAAAAGAGAGATTAAATTTTTTGTATCTCTTTTTAGTATTATTTTCATGATAAAAAAGGCACGACGAGCGATCTTTATCAATGACATGATAAGTCAAAATAGTTGCACCTTAAGTTATAATTTGTCCCTCTACCCAACAAACTCTACAATTATTATGAAGTGGAGTGAGAGAAGAGTCGTTCATGGACTCCATTTTGATGCATAATTGTTGAAGCTTATTATAAGAAATATACAAAACTTAAAAAAATATATTGCACACATAAAAACTATTCTCAATGTATCTTAAATTAATGAAACATTACACATATATAAATACATTAATCTTGGCCTTAATATATATTGACTATATTAGCTATACAATCCACTTGTTCAAAGAATCTCTCAACCACACACTTAAATATGATCTAGATCTAACAAACTCCTAAATCACTCATGTAAAGATAATCTCTACTTTACAATTAACAAACCATAATATTAACAATATGATGAAGAATGTCTCATATTAAGTACATAAGACAAGTAGGAGTTAATTTCTCCAACACCCTCCCTTAACAAATACTTGTCTGGTACAATCTGCATCGACATCTTTGTCTACTTTTGAAAAATCTTCATCGACATCTTTATCCTCTTTTGAAATCTTGTAGACTAAGCTCCATCACACAACCATTCATTATGAGCTATCACTTGATCTGTTGAAGATATGAATGCTTCGGACCAAAAAACCCATTGTAAAAGACTGTAGACGTAACCAATGGCAGTGTTATGGGGACATCACATTCACTAAAAACCACAAGATTTTAAGTTACATAAGCAGTGAGAATGTTCTTGGGGCACGACATTCACCAAGAACCACAAGCTTTCAAGTTATGTTACCATGTTCTAAAACAATCATTGAATCGGAATAAATCCTGTAGAGCCAAGAGCGCATAAAGCTATGGAAGCAGCACCTGCAGAGGCGTAGACAGTAGGATCAAAGGTAGGAGCATAGCCACTTGCAGATGCATATGCAGTTATAAAGCATATAGAATCACAGATGACAGTGAGAGTGAGATCGTTCATTTTGGTGCAGTCCACTTTGCATGGAGAGGCACCTCAACCGCACTGAACATCCATCGAACCAATGCTTATCAAACCGCATTGATCCGAGCCTTTACCGTTTGCGCGCCCAATCAACCTACGCAGAGTAGTCTGTCCTTTCCTTACCTTATTAGCCAACATGTAAGAACGAGCGACTGTAGCACCACCAACAGGCACCACTTCAAACTTCCAACCCAGAGATAGCTTGATTAATCTGTGATTCCATTTGATTACTATTACATAGCGTGCTACCCAGATGTATTCCTTTGTGGGCCTGAAAAAGAAAAGGCACGCTGCCCATTGAGAGAGTGCTATAGGGAAGCGGTACTCTAGTAAGTAGCAAGCTGAGAGGTTCTTCATTGAATTCATTATCATCATTTATTTGACAAAAAAATTATAAATCTAATACAATTGCAAAAATCTAAAACTAATATAACTACTTCCTCTACTCTAGAAATAAAAATCCGCCCATTATATTCTTTTCCAAGTGTCCATTTAAATATGACAAAACTCCCATAGACATTGTCTCCATCCGACACAATGCACCTTTTATCCTTGACTAATCCATAATGGATTCACGTGAGTGAATAATTTGGTCTTCTGCCAAGGCCGCAACAACAATTCCAATTAAAACAAACAAAGCAAAGGCTTGACAATGTGCATGCACGACAACTCCACTAAGTTCATGGCAGATTTCTTCCATTTAAATGATGGCTCACACACTCTCTCCTTCACGGTTGTTGGACTCTCTTCTCACAACGGTTTGCATAGCTCCGATGACTGTTCTCCATGGTGGCAAGGCGATTTTTCTCTTCAAAAGGTTACAACAATACACAAATGATTGCACAACACTCACTATGGGAACACAGATTGAGAGTGACGAATTCACACGGGCGGACGAACAGAGTCTCATCAAACAGTGAATCACAAACGACAACACACAACCATAAAACAATCTACTCTCACACACTTACATATTCTGGGCCCTCCCATGAGGGAGTTACAATTCGAGCTACTGGCCCCGATACCATCTTAGAAAATATATTGCACACACAAAAACTATTCTCAATATATCTTAAATTGATGAAACGTTACACACATATAAATACATTAATCTTGGCTTTAAGATAGATTGACTATCTTAGCCATACAATCCACTTGTTGAGAGAATATTTCAACCACACACTTAAATAGGATCTAGATCTAACAAACTCATAAATTACTGACGTAGAGATAATCTCTACATTATAATTAACAAACCATAATCTTAACATTATGATGAAGGATATCTCATTTTAAGTACATAAAACTAGTAGTAGTTAATTTCTCCAACAATGAATAGGTATGGGAATAGGTAAACTAACTTGGGAATGGATGTGTCTGTGTTTCTATATGCATATACCACAAAAATACTATATTTTTGGGTCACATTCCAAATAAATTGTGAAAACATAACACAACTTCCCATTAACCTTTCTAATGTTTTCCTTCTATTCCCTATTTTCATAGCATCCATTCTTTATTAAAAAATCTAGATCACACCAATTCTCATGAAATTTCACAAAATGATTTTTAAAAAAAAGTCTCGAGCACAAAATTTCTTTGAGAATTTCAAAATGAGCATTATAAGTTCAAGATTATTAAGGTTTTTGGACGAGAAAAACAACATGTAAGCTTTCAAAATCTTATCAAGCCACAAATCTCTTTACCAGTAAAAGACTACAACCTTTTGCTATAGTCACCATTTGTATACCTTAAACTCTTGTGCAATACATAAATTTCAATGGCCTTAATCGACTTCATTTCACAAGGTATGTAAGAGGAACATCTTCTCAATCTTGATTTCCTTGTCGATAAGCCATGTTGTCAACACAGTTGGAACTCAAATCCAATTGCCAACAAGCAACGATCTTGCATTAAAGAGAACCGCATTGAAGAAGAAATGTTGTCTAGAATCCATAAATGCAAGACATGTTTTTTTATCAATGGACCACCCTTTTGACACATACATTATTTACTCCCAACAAATCACAATGGTTGAGAGACCCTTTTCACTGTTTTCTAATTGTTTGCCAAGCACATTATGTAATCCCTAAAATTCCTAAAAATTAAAAAAAAAAATGATTAGTTAGCTACTTCTCTAAAACTAGGAGTGTATGGATCCATGGCTTATCATATGCTTCAAACACAAGTCTAAAGATCAAATTGACATTCCATGAATATTGAGGGAACAACTAAGAAACGACAACAATATTCACATGTTCTAACATAGGGCCTTCTTAATCTTTAGAAAGACCAAAGTCAAAAGATGAAATCAACATTCCATGAACCTTGAGGGAATAATAAGAAAAATACAATAATATCGATATGTTCTAACATAGGGGTCTTCAAAGGGTTGATATATATATATATATATATAATTCTTTCCAGATAGCTTTATATGCTCAACATCATTAAATTTCACAAAATTTTAAAAACCACAAAATTTGAATTCATAAACAATTAGACGAGTACATTTATGAGTGGTTAGATTATAGAGAAGTCGTGATGATGGAAACTTTGGAAGTGGCCATTGGGTGCTCAGAATCTTCTTTGTTTTGTTAACAATCTTGAGGGGATAACTATATTGAAATGGCCATTATTGAAATGGCCATTAGGTGCCTAGATTTTACTTTCTTTTGTTCACAGTTTTGAGGAGGTAACTATATTGATACAAGAGAGTTGATTATTAAGATGTTGGTTGGAAGTGTCACAATTGAAGATGCATTTTGTGTGGAAGTAAGGAAATAGAGTTTTGGATAACATCACATTAGTCAATTACACCATTAATATTTTGCTTATAAAATTATAGTTGTAAAAGCAATTTTTAAATTCCACAAAATAGGCAAATGGACTGTTTTCACACACTCACTCAATACATCTCATTTAGTAGAATATGATAGTTTTCACTATTTCTTGTTTTGTTGATCTCTTACATCTCATTTAGTAGAATATGATAGTTTTCACTATTTCTTGTTTTGTTGATCTCTTAACCAAGTTAGAATTCTTTAACTCTTTCTCCTATACTGGATTTCAACAATTCTAACCAAACATTGTTTTCCTTGTCAATAATATTTTTACAACGTTCTATTAATTGTGCCATACATTATTTAATAGAATCGCTAAAGAAAAGACAATTTCCTCCTTCCCATTGTAGACTAATTTCCATCGCGTGTACAAATTTTAGTGTATACAATGATTTTTTTATGCTTTTCATGTCAACATAGGCAGGGACTTAGCTATTGCGTAGCTCTATCTTGTTCTATCTTAATTTTTTTTATATTAATTCTTGTTTACCAGTGGAAGTTAAAATTCTACATAAAACCTATATGCCAGACTGCTTAAAACATTACTACTTTGAATGCTGAAACATATGTCCAACACTATACTCAAGTCGTGATTTAAATTCGTTTTCCTTTTGTATTTTAACTATGTTGATTAAAATATTTATGTCAACAAAGATACCTACTACCGGTTGTAGATCAAGTACCTAGTAGAACCAACTAAGCCTTTCGAAGATCAAATTACCTTTCAAAGATAATGGTTCAACAATTTGGTTGCAATTCATTTGCAATTTTAGTGATGAAATATACTTTGGAAAACCAAACATTTTATAAATTAGTGATCATTTCTCACTGCACCTAATGATAAATGGAGAGACATATCAAGCATATCTCATTGAGATAGATAATGACTTAGATAAATAATCTTGTTGTCTTAGATCTCTAAGAAGCATATTAAAAAATACATCTTTTCTAATATTATCCCAGTTTGATAAATTCTTTAATTTCTTAAAAATAGATTGCACCATGTATGAGGTCACCATATCCATGGGAAGATTGAGTACAAAAATATTATATGAGTCAACTTATGGAGAAATAAATCTATCTTAGGCTTAGTTGGTATTGCTGCAACCATGAGTTATTATATTTCTTGCTTAGGTTTCGAACTCTTTAGGGGTACTGTTGGATGGAAGTATTTCTTAGCATTTGGTTGGTAAACATGAAAACGAGGATGTCCAAATCCTTCTCATTGGCTAGAGAAAAATTGTAGAGGGAGGTGTCCCCAAAGGACCTAGAATACAGTGGGGGAGGAGATGAGGCAACTTCCTTATGGAGGTTAAGGTGGGTTGATATACGTCCAATTAGTCACTGCATAAAAACCAATTGGGATGTTAACTCCAAATGTTTTTATTGGCGAATTTGCGTGAATGCAACGATCTCCTTGTCCCTTTCCCTAAGTTCTAGAATATGAGTTGCAATCTCAACTACACACTGATCCCTTACTTGATTTTTTTCCTTGAAGCTTCCTATCCAATTTTTTTGACAAATAATTCCAACAAAGGACATAATTCATGAGAATACACTATGCTTCCACTACCTCACAATTGTGACATCATTTAACCCTTCTTTGTACCTCCTTTATCTCACACAAGACACATCATTACTTCTGCAATGATAATGCACCATTATCATCTATGTTCTACTTATAGCCTACATAGGCCTTCCACAAGCTAGTGTCCTAACCCATATCCAATGCTCGCTTGCAACTAGAGCCAAGAATAGAGATAACAAGAAGAACATTAAACAAAACTATATAGCCATTTCCCCAAAACCCACACACACAACATAACTCTCCCATCATATTGAACATGATCACACATGTTGGAAGGAAAGGAATGTGTTGTAGTGAATGATGAAGGAGTCTTAACTCAATATCCATTCTCCACTGCATGATGGGACAAATGTTGGTAGATGACACAATTGCCTTGATACGCCGACGATTCATGGCGAGGGTAAGAAGCATATAGAACCCTCCCCCCCCCTCTCATTGATTTATAGAACCCTTCATTCATCCTATCTCATAGGTTGACTTGCACATCGACTTCCATGTTTTGCTTTTGCAAAACATGAAAAAAATCAGCCTTCTCAAAGTCTTGAGTTGATTGATGATCCTTTGGTCAAGTTTGGAGAGTTTGAAATTTTGAAGAGGAATTTCATTGAATAATGATCTTAGAATAACTGTTGAATCCTTGACCACCATCACTTATTGTACTCATTTCACCTTTAAAGCATTGAATCATGATATATTATTTTTTTTCGATGGAATACACATCCTGGGAAACCCCCCAGGTACTTCCCCTCATTTCGAGGATGGTATGGGAGGTAAACCGACCAGTTGTAGTTTTTGCAACCTAACCCGACAGGGACATCAAGTGAGGCCCAATATTATCTACAAAGGCAACAAACCAAGGGATTTGACCTCATAACCTCCTGCTTGTAATTCACATCTCTCAACCACTTGAGCTAACCCACCGGGCTAAAACATGATAGATTATTATTACTTCTACCTTATAATTAGTTGTGTCTCTTAAGCCCTAAGCATATTCCAACTCCTTTTTTTTTTCTTCCAAATAAAAATAACAAACTCTACTCCCTTACAACACCTACTACCCCTAACTCTAACAAATATTTTAATCATAAATTAATACAAAAAATTATGAAACATTCACATTTTTATAAAATCACATCTAATAATTCATTTTTTACAAAGTTGAACATTTGAGATTCCCATGACAGTGAGAAATAGATTCATGCTTAATGATACTAATATGAAAAACTCACAAATAACTTA
>JZKD02S1904259.1:43685-75205 GCA_000966675.3 Picea glauca
AGCATGCTAATACTTATACTATCACATAGATCCACATTGTATTGGTTTGTGGCTATGTCTTATCATCTCGTAGCTCCACTGTGTATTTTGTGTGGCTACGATCAGTCCATGTCATCGAATTATGGATCCACATTATATCACTGGTGGCCATACCCTTAGTCAATATCATCATGGATCCGCAGTGTATTTATTGGCGGCCATACCTTGAGTCATTTATTACCCAAGCATAGGTATGTCTGCCTTGGGATTGAAACACATGATAACATTTGTTTGATGGTTGTCTACAACTTCTACCAGATTCTATGACTCCATATCCTTGCTTCAAAAAATCTACTAAGTGTTTCGGTCATCAGCTTTTATCTTCTGACTTCACACTTTGGGGGGCAATCAGTTACACGTAAAAATTCCTCACTTCGATAATGTCACATTCGCATTGTCACAAGTGCCGTAAATGTTGCATTTTCATTTTGCGTGTGTCACATTGCGAATGACACCATGGAAACACTTGATACATCCTATAGAACATGTTGGAAGAAGAAGCCACATCATTTGACTGACGAAACAAAGTGTTTTTCTATGAGAATCGGTCATTTTGACAAGTTTTTGGAATATCAACGCTCCCCTGCTCATATGCAGGGAGCACTAGTGCTCTATGTCTATCTATAAGGGAGCATTGTAGCACTTTGTTGCCCATTGTAAAGGAGCATTGATTGGTTGAGAAAATCATGGGAAGAAATCCCCCTTTTCTCTAAGAACATCTAGAGATTATTTGAGTTGGTTTGCCTCGAGTCTAACCCTTAGGCTACATCTAAGGGAGATGCCACAATTGATGGAATAATATCCTCAACTAATCCCAAATATAACCAAGGTGGTTGAGCCTCTCAAAACCTATAAATGGAGGCATTCTCATGGTGAACAAGGAGGAAAATAATCAACAAAAGTGTTGTCATTTTGATCGTGGATATTTCGAGCAAGGGGTTGCACGAGGAGGATTTGGAGAAGTTGTTGCAACACCATCCATGATTGTAAGTGTATCTTTCAATTTCTCATCAATATACTTGGCCCATTCCCTTCTAGTTTGTGTATCTTACATGTGCTTGTGTATTATTAGATGAATTTGTTTAATCCAATATGGTAGAGTAGGAATTTCCTTGTTTCCCTTTGTTGTCCATAGTTTTGTCGATATCAAGTTGTGTGAAAGAGTTTGGACATCAAGCTCAAATTGGAGCAATGAGGGCAAACATAGGAAATAGGTACAATCACCTTTTCCTCCTTCTCTCTTTTTGGCTAGTTAGACAAATCTCAAAGGGATGTTAGTGTCCATTTGTATTTTTTTGTCTTGGTAGTAGGGGTCTAGAATCCAAGGGGATATTCACATGTCCACGGAGGAATTATTCCATAACAATAACAACTATCAAAGTTCAATAAAGATTGCACCATTCAAATTCATGTATCGAAGACCATGCAGTTTGTTCACAAATGGTCAGTTCCTATACATTTGGGTAATGGCTTTAACTATTAAGAATGTGCGATATTAATAGGGGAGACAAAACTATTTCTGATAAATAGTTCAATCGTAGAGAAATTAAGAAAGAAAATGGTAACCAATAGATAATGATTAGCATACATTTACAAATATCAAATCATGTAGCTATAATGGAAGGAAATCAACACAATAAATAATCTCCATAAAACAACCAGAAGAACTAGTAAATGGATAAACATAACATTGTGTTTATCAGAGTTGTAGGTATGTTACACGTTCTAAGAAATAAGAACTAGCTATCTCACATTTATAAGAAACCCTACAAGATTTACAAGAATAAAAAATTTAGTCTATATTTGTCTACCAACTCTAGGGAACAACCCACCATAGAGGAGGAAAATAAATCACATTTTGAGTTTCCTTGTTGCATCTATGCAAACCCCTCTAAAATATGAATTGATACCCCATTGCCAATTTGCCATGACCAATGCCAAAGAATTGTGAACCCTTCTTTCATTGATCTTCTTAATACTAATAGGAAAAATATGCATAACACTGAACCATTGGAGGGAGTGACATCTTTCATGATTTTCCATAATCTCAAGGAAGGCACTACATTCATTATGCTCTATGATCTATATATGTCTCTCAAAAGAGATTAAAGGATGACTTCCATGATCACAGGCCAAGCTCTAGAAGAGACAATGGTTGCATTGATTATTGTTCATGTCCTACATTTACACCTCCAAGACATATGAAAACACATATCCATCGTTTTACTTAATGTTTCATCATTTATTTCTACATATGAATAGAAATACCAATGACATCAATAGGTGTAATGTAAACAAGATCAACGTTCATGAAGTAAGGTCGACAACAAGGAATTCAAAGAGTCATAGACAAACCCTCCATTGACATGATCTTCATCATTAAGGAAACCATTTACAAGGAATTCATCGATAAAGGAGTCATTCATACGACCTCTATCAACAAGGGCTTCATTAACAAGACCATTATCGGTAGGGCTTCATCAACAAATAATATGTTGACAAGGTCATCATTGGCAAGGATTTTGTCAATGACACATCCATAGATAAGGAATTTGTAGATAAAGAAACCATTAATAAGGTCTTCATCAATTAGGGCCTCTTTGAAAAAAATCCATCAACAAGCCCGTCCTTATTCCCGAAATCCTCCAAGCCCTTCTTTTAACTACAAAATCCTTCATATATGCATTTGTTGCAGAAGGTGACATTTTAATAATGAGATTATAAATCCAAGCATTGGCAGCATGGAACCAAATTTTGCATTCCGCCTCTTCCTCAAAATGATTTTTCAAGAAATCAACGACTTTTGACCAAATCACATTCAAATTAGTCTTCACCAAAAACCCAGTAACTTTAACCTCTTGTATATAAAAAAATGTTAAGATCTTTGAACAAAACCTTGGCCTTTTATACCATAGTTTTTTGTAGGGGAGTATTAAACCCCTAACATTCTATGATGCAATTTTCATTAAGAATTAGTACTAATGAATTCTATATTGTTTCCATTATCCTTTTCTTTGAACCTAAAGAAGACATCACATGTATTCAACATCTCAAGGATTCTAGATCATCAGCTTGCCAGCGTTGATTCGAAGTATGGGTTTGGGACCTCTTTTAAGAGTCACATAGTGTATAATTCACTTGATAGTCAATAAGAGGATGATTTTAACACATTCTCATACCTTCAACCCAATCCCCTGTACCCCTCCCCCGTAACGCCAACCAATAATAAGAGGAGTAACCTTTGGAGGGGCACAACATCTTCCCAATGATTAAGGCTAGTGGCTTATTTAATCCACCCTTGTTAGAGATATTTTGGGGGGTTTCACTTTTAGAGTAGGAGTTATCTTATTATTATGGTTATTAGATTTTCAAATGGCCTAACACAAACTACTTTAGATTCATTGTTTACTTGAGGAACAAACTAAGACTAGTCTGGATTAGCATGTGTTGTAGAAGCAATCAAGGTTTCAAATGAGCAATCAAAGGATAGATATAGATTTTATGGTACAAAATTTGAAAATAGAAATAAGTATTTGACAAATTGTTGTTTATGATAGGACGCTTCATCATTTTATCACCTACATGTATGATGGAATACTCCTTCATATCCTTGGACATATTAACACAATGAAAAACCATTTTGGGGGTTTACAATTAAAAATAGGATGGTTCATGATAAATGGACCCTTTAATGGGCATTAAAATGCACTCTAAAAAATGTCAAAACTAAAAAAATTACTACAAGGAACTTCATCCACATAAGACTAAAAAGTTGGGAAGTTTGATTAATAGAGAAATAATATACCCAAGGGAAAAACACAACCAAGGCATTTTTTTCATATCAAGGTTCCATGATAAATCATTGTAGTAACATGAGATTTGTCAAGAAAATATTTAAAAAAAAAAAAACTTGGATGTGATTTTGGTATTAATGCAATGCTAGTTACGAGGCTCCTAAACCTCCATAACCCAAGCTTTAATAACAACCTATAGATGTACCTAAAAAATAATATAGCCACGCAAAAATTTATATTTATAAGAGTTTCTCACATTATCATACTTAGTAATAATAATAATAATAATAATATGTATTGGGATGGGGTGGCAGGTGGAGAGGGGATTGCCTGCGATCCCGACAGAAATCAAGAAATTTATTATGAATGGGGTTTAGGGATACTCTCAAACAACCAGGCAGAGGCACATGCACTTTACTAAGGGCTCAGAATTCTGGATGCAAACCATATCAAGAAAGTTATTGCAGTCGAGGACTCATCGATAATAATCAGGTTTATGATGTCTTTAAGCACCTCTCTAGCGACACACTAAAGTGACTCGTTAAGAGAAATCATAATGAGGTTGGACAATTTGAATATGTGGAATACTATCATGTCCTTTGAGAAAACAATAGACAAGTAGATTGCCATGAAAATGCAACCTCTAGCGTGAACTTTAGGGTTCTAAAAGCAAATAGGGGTTATCTTCATACCCAATACCCTAAGATTCAATGACAATCATGAAGGATGCATGCATGTCAACCATGTATACAAGAGAAAATTAAAGTGTTGAAACTCCATGAGAAAATTAAAGCAATGAAAATACAAGAGGCATCGCCCCCATGGTACCTTCCCATGCATTTAGTTTAAGGGGCGTCGACAATTTCAAGTAGGGGAAAATTATAACCGGAGAGAAGGTGGGATAATGGCCTAGAATTTTCATGATGTGGAGTTATTGGACATATTGAGGCACCAGTGTTAGAATTAGTTTATTTAAATAAAGTACTTTAGGTTTACTATGATGCAAGTGGGGAAGTTGTTGGCACAACATTAAGAAGAAGGAAGGTTGGTAGCCTGTTTGAGTGAGTAGTTAAATGGGGCACAAAAGAGGCATTGACATATGAGAAAGAATTATATGTGATAGTATAAGCACTAAAGCATTGGAGACATTATTTTTGGCCAAAGGAGTTTATTTTGTATATAGATCATCAAGATCTAAAATTTAATTCTAATTAGCAAAATTAAACTAAAGACATGTGAAGTGGATTGAGAGTATATAGCACTATACTTTTTGTGATGAAGCTCAAATCTAGGAAGAAGAAGAAAGTTGTTGTTGCGCTAACCATAAGAGCCTTGATGTTGATGATGATGGAGAATGAAATTGTCAATTTTTTGAAAATAAGAGAGATGTATGCACAAGAAAAGGATTTTATGTAAATATGGGAATGATGTAAATATACAATTTTGCAAGAATTAACTATAGAGTTGGAATATTCCCTATAGGATGGGTATAGATTCAAATGAAACAAGTTATGCATACAAGATATCTCATTGCACTATGATTTGATTAAAGATTCATGTAATGTAGGACCATCCAAGTTTGCACAAAGGAGTGACACAAGACCATCAATTTGCTAAGAGAAAGGTATATTTGGCCATAATTGCATAAAGAAGTAAGCACACTTTGCAGCGATGCATAATTTTCCATGTGGCAAAGGATACATGTAATAATATAGGATTGTGCATGTCATTTTCAATATTGAATATGCCTTAGGAGGATTTATCCATGGATGTTTTACTAGGTATGCCTAGGAAGTAGTATGTGTTTGATGCTTTATTTGTTGTGGTTGATAGGATTTCAAATATGGAATGTTTCCTTCACCATAGGAATACCAATGATGTGACTCATTGCATAAGGTTATTCTTTAAGGAATTTGTATGTTTGCATATATTATTGAAGACCATTACTTTAAACCAAGACACAAGGTTCATATGCCATTTTTGGAAGACTTTGTGGAAGAATCTAGGGACAAATCTATAGTATGGTTCAACATATCACCTATAAATAGATGTCCAAACTAAAGTTGTAAACATAAGTTTGGGAAATCGGTTGAAGTATTTGGTTGGAGATAAACCAACATGGTGGGATTTAATTTTTGTACAAGAATACAATAGTTATATGAAAATGTCAACTCAGAAAACAAGTGCTTTAGATTATGTATGGGCGTAATCTGACAAGTTGTGTTGTGCACTTAGTTCATTTGATAGTAGAGTTGAGGAGAATTGGTGATACTAAATATTAGGAATTCCATCATCTACATCAAGGCATTCTACTAAGTGGCCCATTGTTGTTGCATTAATGAAACTATGGTCAAGGGTAGCAATCCATAATTGAATCACTCCTTATGTTACATCTCATGGATTGGATATAAAATTATGTTGATTGAGTCCCAGAAATGTTGATCATACTCCCAAGCATTCTCACCCATCCACTGTTTAATCTCTTTTAGCTTGGTGAAAATTTGTTGCTTCTGAGTTTGGCTTTTGAAATTTAGCCACAAAATCCTACTTTCACTTCATCTAGTGTCTTAGGTGTAACTTAAGGGTCCACTTGGATGAACTTCATATACCATTGTAGGGCCCTTCCCCTCAAAGTGGTTTAAAACTATATTGCTTTAGCATTCAGGGTCATGACCCTCATTGCCCTCCATATTGATTCACACAAGTACCAATCTTGCTCTACATCACTATCACCTTTTCCCGAAAATGGTACATTGTCAAATTATTAATTTCTCCAGCCATGCTATCTATCATATTACCTACTAGAAGAAAACCTTTCAGTCCTAGTTGGTTAACTAGACCACTCCCTTCTTCTAAACTAGAACTGCTAACTACTATTATAGCTCCCCTATTGCTAGTATTTCCTCATACACTTGGTTGTCTACCGCTATTATACTTCACTCCACTGTCAGACGCTACTTGTAAGCTAGAACTAGAAAAAAAAGTGATGATCACTTCATATTTTTCCAATTGTGTGGAGGGTGGGGAATATTTTTGGCTAGCTTCACTATCCTTGGATTGTACCATGTCAATCTTTTGTCTGTCTTCTATTTCAAACAATAGGAACACATTGTTGAGTACATCTCCCTATTGTGGCTCCACAATCATTCTCTTCTCTAAAATTTCATTCGTTTTTCCCTTAGACACAACCTCCTATTGTATCATCGCTTATCCATTTGACTAAACTCATTCACTTGTTGTCTTCACTCCCTCCATCGGCTCTCTCGACTCTCTAGACACCAGTCCCTCATCTATCGTGTTCTCTAGATTCTCTCTTGCTACCAATCCCTGCTCCTTCAACCATAAGCTAGCCTTTTATCCTTGTTCCTATAACCCTTCCAACTCCTTAAGTTGTGCTCTATCACTCCCTTCCCTCTCCATAATCTTTCTCAATACTTCATATCTTTAACAAACCTCTCACATTTTGTTCAACCACTACTACTTGGTTATCACATCCATCTTCAATGCTTTTTCCACTCCCTCTAGAGCCCGTGATTCCTCCATGGTACTGCTCTCCCTCAGTTACTTATTTTTACTATCTCCATATGAAATCACCCCCATGCCCAAGGGATTACACTATGATGGTTAACAGGTTGAAAGTAATATAACCATCCTTTACCAAGAACATTATCACCCAAGTCACAACCTCCTTCACCAAATTTCTATGAATTTTTTTCTTGAACTACTCTTCTACTCTTGAGAGTGATTGGTTCAACTCCATTGGAAATTCTATGATTTGTCTCTCAATGGTTGTCTTCACCCAAAATTTGACATCCCTTACAACCTCGTCATCAAACCTCTATAGCAGAATCAGATTATAGATGTTCAGCTGGATCTCTCTCCTCTTTTTCCAATCTATTTGTAGTTATTCCCCCATTCTCTTCAACCACTCAAACAGCACCATTGGGAACTCTACCCAAAATATTTCAAATTGCATGGTTTTCATGCATCCATTAGGATTGATCACCTTTAATGCATTGTTTTTTGAAGCGATCAAACTTTTGGAACCACCAATCATCTACGTAGCTTTGGGTCAGCGCACCAGTTAAGTTGTTAGAACACCATAGACACGAGGAAGACTCCTAGAAATGGAACCATTTGTTGGCTTAATATTTGACCAGGATCCAATGTCCAAAAAAAGGCAGTCCATTGTAGCCTAGGCATTGGCATATTCAATCCTCGGGAAAAGGAAGGTCTCGTCCAAAGTGTTGTGTTGAGACTAAAGATTGTATAGGGATCATGCAACATGGCTATCATGGCTGACATTTACTCCAATATACATACTTTCCCTTAACTCTTCTATAAAACATTAACCATTAGATCGCAACTCATATAAATTCACTCATTTATTAACTAACCATCATAACCAATATTATCATCTTACTTAAGTGCACATCCCTAGGGTGGAATGCCCCAAATTTTGTGAATAGAAATATTGATTAGATTGTGTCACATAACCTCCAAACTTACCTATTTTCATTGTCGAATCAAATCAAATAGAAGGCGCTAAAATATGATCTTCTACTTCTTTGGATGGCATCGAACAACTTTTTCTCTGACTGAGTCCTTCCACTATAACTTACGATATTCTTTGCTCTCAATGCCCAAATTTCTGAATTTTTTAAATGATTGTATATCATCATAAATTAAGTTTCGACTCTTCTCCACCACTCTATTCACAATAGTGTCTACCAAGGGACTTCCCTCTGTTATTTTGGAAAGGTTCCTCTAAATATTTAGAGACCCACTTGCACCTCTAATGCAGGACCCAAATTGAAAATACTTTGAGAATTCAGACTTCATATGCCCATATGTTCTACGTAAAGAGCATTAAAAATGAACCCTCACATAGTCCAACTACAAGCTATAGGACCATCTTCCCGCTTCAATCAAAATTGAATCTATAATTCCAAGACTTAAATCCATTTCCACACATAATCGAACCACATATTTAACATTAACCTTTATAGAGTATCCATATATTTCTTTCAATTCTCTAAGAGCCTCACCAATATGTCTCATCATTCTTTCATTCCACAATTGTAAGGGGAGGGTCAATATTTTTAACAGTAGAGGTTGGAGAGTCTCCTTTTTCTTTCTTGGGTCAAATATTGGCGACCATTGCTTCAATGACAACACTAGATTACCCCATAACCAAAACCCTTCTTTGATTTTGTTTATGTCAATTATCATTATGAATGAGAAAGCTAACCAACCCCTCAAGAAAATGAACATTCTTGACATGTAGCTAATTGGTGGTTCCTAGACTTTAAAAATCCATAATGGTTTCAATGTCATTTTCAATATGGATCTCCTATAAAATTTCCCTACTAAAGATACTTCTTGAAGCTCGAGGACCTAGATTAGATTTATATCCTCCCCTAGCACTATTTAATCCCTCTCCTAGTAGAGCTTCAAACTTTTGTGATTCCTCTAATTATTCCCTCGATTCAAATTCCTAAAACATTGTCCCCAATTTGAGGATTCATTTTTCAAATTTGATGGATGATCATGCCACTCAACTACAAACTCAGCTCCGTGAACTAACATATCCTCCCAAATTGTAACAATATTCCTTTCCCTAGTCAATTTTTAGAATCTGTGAGGCTTCTAAGAATAGGATCAAAGAAACTTTCAGTAGGAAAGGTTATCAGTGCATGATCCTCACATAATCCTTATGGTCTTTAAACATTCTTTAACTTTTAAATCTAACAAATTTGTTTCACAAACTAGGATCCTTTCAATCTGATAGTCCCTAGTACATGATGTCTTTGATCAAGGCCCGTTATTTGTGTTAGCATAAACTTTTGTATCATCCTGATCCAAAACCTTCAATCGACCCCTTGTTCCAAAGTTCGGAAATTTTGATAATTGCCTATGGTTTAGACCAAATGTAGTGTTGAATAGCAATCATTGGTGGAATCATTACCTCCCTTGGCATTTTCCTTGATTGACACTAGATTTTCCCTTCCAAAAATATCCCTTTCATCTCGTAGATTTGAAGATTAATCCACTAGGTCATCGTACATCACCATCTTTTCCACTTCCAAATTCACAAGAAATATGATATATCCTTATCTTTCTTACATTAGGGATATCTACCCCACTACCAAATTTTCATCATTTCGTTCATGATTAGAAAGACTGTATAGAAACGTCAACAGTTTGGGCTCTAATCTCTACCCCTCTTCTTCTCCATGACTCTTTCATTCAATAACAAAGGAAAAAGGCCTATTGCCATAACATTCATGAATTTCATTGGCTTATAACTTCCTTGCTTAAATTCATGCATATGGTCAAAGGAAGGAAGTGTATTTTTAGTAAACTCGAGTACCTCATCAATTGCTTCACTTTGCATTTGATTCTTTTTCAAACATAGGTAAATGAGGAAAAAAAGAAAATACACATTTGATCAAATCAAAATCATTGTTACATACCACATCTTCTATTGCAATAGAAAGTATTACAATCTTTTTATTCTCTTGTGGGTATGGGTCTTGTCCAAAAATATTCTCTTCATCTCCCCAAATAACATGTATTACTTCTAGAGGATCATCAAATTGACTCTTTATTAATTGTGATCATCCTTGAATACATATGTTATTTATTCAAACACACTACAACCTTTCCTCCCTTTGAGGACCTTTTCAAGCCCTACACCAAAAAGATAATAACAATGCAACAAAATTGTTCAATTTAAGAGGAGCTTGAAAGGGTTTTTTCTCCATTGTCTTCCCTTTATAATGATAGAAAGGTAGTCTTTATTTTTTATCTTGTCTCTGCTAAAAAGGCATGTTAAAATAAAGAGACATTTGTTGACATGGTCCCATTCTTGCATCTTTATTGTTGAGAGGTAAACCAAATCGGTCATTTTAACAAATTCTCAAAGATAATATCAACTTTCTTAAAAAAAAATGATCGAATTCACTAATTTCTATTGGAGATTGAATTTCTTTATCTAATCTTGTTTCTATTCAATTAGTTGATTTTGAGCACCTTGACTTTCTAGTAACAATCATATTTCTTTCCGAAATTATAGCAATATTACATGTTGTTCTTAAATTTGTAGGATTCTTTTTTGTTAAAAGGAAGTTGAACTTAAAATCAAATGCATCAATGTAAAAACACTGAAGCAGTGGCATCTACAGGGTTAATTTCTACATGAAACTTCATGTATGTCTTGATAAATATGATATTAAACTATTTGATCATTTTATTTTCCCTTTTAGTATTCTAGGTAATTCATCCAATAAAAATACTTTATTGTTCTTTTCAACCCATTCATATCTAAAATCGTGTTCAAAATGCATCCTATGAAATTCCTCTCGCTATAAAAGTTATATACCATTTCCTGGCATCATCCTCCAATGAATGCTTTCATAAATAATTTCATGATGAACTTTTCATGATTGACCATAAAATTATAATAGGCATCTAGTTGATCCTCAACAGTTATAGCATTATTACCTTGGAATGTCATGAGTAACATATTATATCCATTGGTGATCAGAATCAGATCCGAACAAGAACATTTGGCTATGGCACGAACTCTATGATGATCAACACTAGCAAGATTCGAGGCCATGGAGGATTAAGGAGATTGGCTTGTTGGCATGAAGGGCCCCATGCAATCACGATTGGTGTCCACACCTACATTCAATTAAATCACAAGGAAATAACATGAAATGTAAAGTCTAAGCAAGATATTATTGTAAAGAAAAAACGACATATATTTAAAAAAAAACTCTCATGAGACCTCTTCTCCTATGTACAAAAAGACAAAAAAAAAAGAACAAGGAGAAACGAGTTTGGGGGAAGATAAAGGGTTAGAGATGCTTGAACTTTCAACTTCCCCCCAACTGATCTTGCCTCCTATGTCCTTGGTTCCTTGAGAGGGAGAAGGCATTCTTTGTAATACCCGCAGTTTGTTCCACATATTGTAATATGTTCATGTACATATGGTTTAAAGGATGGTGAGCCAATATGATTTTGGGTCGTAGTGTATGTAATGTTTTGGGCCAAAGAGCCTATACCAATCAAAGTCTGGAGAGCCTAGCATTGTAATATGTACATACATTGATTAATAAAATACATCACAGCTACAGACCAAGTCAGACAAAACAGTATATGGGGCTAGGATTCCACAAGAGGGAAAGGGGGCTAATGGCTTAAGGAAAATGGGATAAGCTAAGCGGAAAAGTCAAGCAATATAATATTATATTCCTAAGTCCTAAGTCATGCATACATTATTTCCTAAGTTCTTAGGCATGGGGATGAGTTCCTTAGTGAGGAGAACATGGTTCTTGGGTGACATGTGTCAAAATAGAGACATGCATATAACAAATGGAGGCTTAGTGGAAAATTCAGGCATTCCATCATGGGTACTTGTCATTCTGGTCTTTCAGGGGGGTGTGAACTTGGGGAACCATTGAGACCTTGTTACCTCGTCAAACTTGTGAATCCTAAGTGGGATTACATGTACAACTCTCCTTGGGTTACCTTGGGGAGGATGGAGCCCTGGAGGGAGAATTTTATGGGTAGGATTGCCTAGTGTGTGAGGCTTGGAGGGTACCTAGAGACTCCATTATTGTAGCTAGAGTTCCTAGAGCCACAACTCTGAGACTTTTTCTCTAGCCTTAGTTGGAACCTTGGAAGGGAACCGGCACAACCTCAAGGGCTACAGTGCAGAGAAGGGGGTACACTTCCTTGGGTTGTGTAGGCTGAGGGGAATGAGAGCGTGATTGGAATTACTAAAGGAGTTTGGTACCTTGGCCTAGATATTGCTTGTACCAACTACTAGACCTAGTTGGATTAGGTAGCCTTTTCTCTTGTGGAGTCATAGACTCAACATAGGGCTAACTTGTTGCGAAGAGAGCTAGAGAAACAAGGTCTATGGTTGGGTGTTATGTCTAAGGTTTGCAGCCAATTAGTTCTTTCATTAAATACAAGTTCTCTTTATGATATGTGTTTTTATGTTGGGTATTATGTGTATTTACATGCTCGATTTCTTTTATGTTGTGCACAATTACATTTGTACATGTTTATTTCATTATGTATGGTATTGAATGTTGTTAGGAATGCATATTGTATCATATACATAGCATATTATATATCAGTATCAGAGTTGAGATATTTAAGGTGAAATTGTGGTAAAATCGAAAGAAAATTCTAGTGCCCTACAATCACAGAGTGCATAGGGGTAGTTAGGTACATTATAGAGTGGTATTAAAGCCAAGGTTTCAAATCTTATACCTACATCGACTAGAGACCAAAAATTGCAGAGGAAAAAATTTAATATTCTTGCAAATTGTTTGACGGAAGTACTTGTGTGAAATTGGGGAATAAATTCCCAAGAATCCACAATTTTTGGAAAATTCCAAGTGCATTTTCCTTATATTGTTAGAATGATGATTCCAAGTGTCAAATTGATAGTTGTAATGCTAAGTTGGGTCAAATTATGGACCCATACTAGTGACCTTAGCTAGCAGAGTCCATGGTGGAAAAAGACATGGGTAAAGGTGAGTAGTGGCGGGCCCGAGGGTGACTGGATAGCCATGCCAACAAAGGAAATTATGAGCCAAAGTGAAGGCAATTTTGGAATGGATTCATTTGGACCCATAACCAATTAGCATGCACCATGTGTCCCCCACCAAAACATTTGGTGGTAAGGGGTTATCGATCGTTGGGAGAAATTAACTCGGGCACTACTTTCCAACTCATAACTAATCTCAATTGTAGATCTGAGATCTACAGGCATGAAGGTGCATGTTAATGGGAGATCATGTGATGGGACCCCCACTGGTCACATCAACCAGTGTAGAGACACCAGGTGGAGAAAAGTGCATGGGTGGAGGAGTCCATAAGGTGATGTAGGTGTCCATGTCAGCAAGGTGGTTTATAAGCCCAAATGCGGGTGGTATTGGTTCAGGTTCATTTGGACCGATAACCAGTTGTGACACATCACGTATCCTTCACCTAGTTGGGGTAAATTAACTCATGTGCTAGTTGATGGCCCATAATCCACCATAGTCATTGATCTTGGATCGATGATCAGGGAGATGTGTGTTAGTAGGTGGGGTGTCGGAGGTAGGACCCGCCCATGATCATAGCCAACATGGAGACGTCGAGAGGACGATGATAGTGGAAGTGGGACCCCCTATCCCATTGAACGTTGGATTGTGCCATGTGGATAGACGGGTACAAATGGGGCCCACATACTAAGATAATGAAAAAATAAAAATATAGAGGAAAATGAAAGGGAAAAGCAAAGGGGCCCAGAGTGTGATGGGGCATCTAGGTGGCCAAGTTGATGACATGGTTGCTTGACCTGCCAACATATGGACACATGTACCATCTTAGTAGACACATGTCATCCACGTCAGTAAAGATAAGGTATAGCTAAAAAAAGTATGGAGTGAAAATTTTGTTTTTGCCATAACAGGAGCAAATTTTTTCGACTTTAGTTGAAATTTTTGGGATAAGGTTGCAATGTCGAGAACCATTAGCCAATTCTACTCCACATTTTTAGAAATGGAAAATTAGATATTTTTGAAGAACATGGTCGTACTCCTTGACAAGCACCCAGTGACTGATGATTTTTTTGCAGTAAGTTAGGGAAGTAGACATGAATATACCTATTGGAGCAATTGACAAAATTCCAAGGGGTTTGGAATGGGGATGCAAAAACAAGCCAAATCCCACTACTCCAAACCACTTTTGGGGGATTTTTGGGACTTTCAAAGGAGGAAAAGGGACCCCAGATCACAAATCTCAAATTATTTATTTAATAGACATTTTATCTCCTCAACAAGTCAGACAACTTTGTCTCTTTGAATATTTCCCATTTTTGTTCAATTTGGGAGATAGTAGTTTTAGCAAAAAATTCTAAATCTGGAGAAAGTGTTAAAAGACTAAAGTTCACAATTCCATATTGATGTAGAATTTGACTAGAGCATCAGATCCCCAAGTTGACAGTTATTGTGTGCTCGTAATAAGCAATACTATATACACCTAATATAAAAGTTTTCTAGGTTCTTCCTAAATTTCCTTCTGCAAATAGCAAAAGTTGGCCTCTAAGCCAGATTGCACGAGTGAAAAAAGGGCACAAATAAGTAGAAATAACAACTTTAAAAGGCCATAACTTCCTACTCATAGCTATGATTGCGAAAGAGAGTAGTTATTGGAAATCTATTTAAGATAAGAATCCATATATGTGTGTAAAAATTGGATTTGAGCAACAAAATTTTTCAAGAAATCAAAATAAGGAAACTAGTGGCCTTAAAGAGCATAAAATATGCATAACTTTCTAGAATTGTTGAGTAATTCCTTTCCAATAGAATTTTGTTGCACGCACATTCGTAAAATTAAGGATACATGCATAACGAAGTAGATTCAAAGTGAGGACTATAGATATGAAAGATGCACAGGGAGCTTATAGTCGTGAGGAGTCAAAGGCTTGGATATCAGCTTAAGTAATGCAGGAACTAAGTCAAGTGGGCACAAAAGTAGGGTGGAGCCAATAGAGCTGGTTGAAACCATAAAGAGTTTGAGGAGGGAATTTAGAGTTATAGAGCTGGAAATGAGAGAATAATAAGGGCTCAAGAGGAGTAGAACCAAATCAATACCCATTTGCTACAAAATCTGAACAATTTGTGAGGCAAATTCATAAAGAGTCTAGCACAAAAGATGCAACTAGTGTAGGACATGCAATATATAAAAATTCTCGTGAAAGGAGGGACGATTACAAAGGGTCTAGGCATTCAAGAAGTGCTAGTAGGCATCACCATTCATCTGTACATTCAGCTAGAAGAGCCCATTCATTTTTAGAATCAGAGAGAACCTAAGTTTATCTCTTGTCAAACATCAAAGGAGAAGGCATGAGTTAGAACATTTGCAAGGTGAGCTTAGGAAGCTAAAGCCAACAACATTTGATGGAGAGCATAGGAAGCATGAAGATGTTGAGGCCTAGTTTTTGGGCATGAGGAATTTTTTTAGTTACAAGATCATTCATTAAATTTGTAAGCAAGGATTGTCATTTACCGTTTTCAAGAGAAAGATTCCATGTGGTGGGATCAACTCATGAAGGTCAATCATATTGATGAGAAGAGAATTTCTTGGAAATAGTTAAAGAAGCACTTCCAACAGTAGTACTCATCAAAGCATTATTATGATAGGAAGATGCGAGAATTCTTTTAGCTCAATCTAGGAAGCATGACCTTGGAAGAGTATGAGAAGAAATTTTTGATCTTTTGAGGCATGTGGGTTTCATCGTGGATGAGAAACTAAAAATTCATAGGTTTCTGAGTGGGATGCCATCATTCTATAGAGATAAAATTCAATTTGATAAGCATTACAAGGATCTATGCATCCTTAGACCACAAGCAAGCAGAATACAAATCTAATATGATTGAGGTGGTAGGTAAGATTGATAATCAGTGTGTTTTTATTTTAATTGATTCTTGAGCGAGCCATAGCTAAATTGATCCTAAATTAGTTGACAGATTTCATTTGAAGAGAATTAAGCTTGAGATATCACAGTTGGTTCAGCTGGCCACTAGAACCAAAATGAAGATTAATGAAATTATTAAAGGTTGCCCCATAGCCCTAAATGGAGTGAACATGATCTAAAAATGAAAAGGCTTGCGTCTCTTTAAAATTGCAAGTGAAATGTGTATGTGCTTGGGTAATAGGATCAAGTTACAAACACGTGAAACTTAATGATTTTTTACTCAATCATGAGCAGCATAAACATACATAACAACCATCAAAGTAAACACATTAACACAACAAAATGATAAAGGAGTTCACCCCTCTCTTAGGCCAAATCTCCTGGTCCAGCTTCCAATAGATCATTTTCATTAATTCTCAAAGTGTCAAAATCAGTGCTTTACAATGCTCAGAATGAAAAATAGATGGCTTCAAGGGCTCCAGAACGTCCAAAAACCCCTATCTAGGCTCTTCATGCACCTGGTTTGGCCAAGAACTGAGAAAAATACAACTCTGAAAGTTTTCTCCCAATTTTTGTTGTCTTTGCTCACCAAAATACACTTGTGTGTGACCAACCTGGCTCACGAGCATTTCCCGTGCCAAAAACCCAGCACCGTGCACATTCCATAATTTGTGGTAAATTGTCGAACAATTAGGGGACTTAGCACCTTTTTCGGCAAAGGTAGTGGTCATGTGGCCCATGTGGCCAAGCGTCAACCGCAAAAGTAGCACATACGTGCTAATCCGTTGGAGTCTCCACGCGAATGGTCATATGGCAAAGCATAGTGACCAAGGGCTAAATGTTGGAGATATTTCTTGTGCCTTCCGAACAGATGGCAAACCGTTTGAACTAACCGCGCTGGTGGTCATATTGTTGAAGGTTAGTGTGATAGAGTGTTGGGGCTAGGCCTCGTCCCTTTCTCTACTTGAACCATACATTAAAGAAAACTTAAATATATATGAAATGGTATATGGTTAAGATTCAAATGGCAGGCGAGTTGGTAGCCCAGCCTGCACCAACACACTGCCACTCCCGGAGGTCGTGGGTTCGACCCCCACGAACTCCAACCAAAATTTTACACCACGGAGGGGTGCCACATGGCAGCCCATGTCTGGGCCATGTGGCACCATACCATTGGTCCATAAACATGCCACATGTCAGCATTGGATAGGTCCACCTCATGTGTCAAATCGCATTGCCACGTCAGAACCTCTACCACATCACCACTTGCCACATGTCAATATGGTACCATGCCATGTCAACACCTCTTCCCAGTCAACAATCCATGTCACCCTGACACATTTCAGTACGGTCACCCTGCCACGTGTCAATACGGTCTGCACAGTCAACAGTACGGACTGTACAGTCAACAAAAAAATTGTCTGTTTGGCAAAGTGGACAGAACGTGATATCTCTCGCACATGACGTTTGTTTGAACCCATTCAAGTTGTGTTGGGATCGTTAAGATGAGGCCTACACACGATTCCATTTTCAAGAAATTCTAAGCACTTTGATTTTTGAGCATATTTTGATCCCCTGGATCACTCCTCCCTGTTATCTCCTGAAATAAATTTTCCAATTTACTGTCATTAGGTGATAGGATGGTCATTAGATGAAAGATTTTTGTTATTTTTGAGTTAAGTGTCTTTAAGATGAGTTTCCGACTTGTCTTTTCAAGAAATAAGTGGTCTATACTTTGAATGTAAAAAATGCCAAAAATCAGTTTTCGGCAGCTAAGGTTCATTTTTTTATGTGTTGTAAGCTGACGAAAGTTGCAGCTTTTGGCAGCTAAGGATGCTTTGTTTTGGTCTTGTTAGCTGCGGAAAGTGCAGAAAATTTCCAGAATTCACAGAAAGTCAAAATTTGACTTGCCTAGAGTGTATTTAGGAGAAGATGATGACTATTACCCAAAGATATTATCAAATATCATCCATGAGTACAGGTGGAACTTCATTTCATCAATAGAAACATTCTAGGAATCAAATCCTAAAATGTAGGAATATGACTAGATTTGGAAATCTGGATTTTCCTATTTTAGTCACTTTCGTTGGAGACAGATTCTGATAAGATGGAAAGGTATTTTTGGAAAGTGAGAGAGGTTGTTTACAAGCACGAGATCCTCTTCAAAAACCTATCTCAGTTTTCCAAAATCTATTTTTATTTGAGAGATATAGGTCAATCTTTGAGTAGCAAATTTCCAGAAATTTTTGTATTTTCTAGCCACCTCACAAATTCGAACTTGAGATAGGAAAAGAGGTTATTAGATCCATCTTTTGAGGATCTTGAAACTAATTTGTAAAGCTTATTTAAGCTCATAGATGCAAGAGTGCTAGGGGTCAACTTTGGAGACTCTTTCATACATTGTACTCTCAAGCTTCTCATTTTCATATCAGTGATACAATCTTCTTTTGCCATTACTTGTTCAAATTTTCATCTTCTTATCTATTCTATACTTGCACTTGGATATTATGTTCATGTTGTTCTTGTTTTTCTAATGACTGATAACTGTCATCTTATCATTGCATTGATGAGTTAGAATTGCAAGTATTCTTTACTTATTGTAATTTTCCATTCATATACACCATTATGTATGATTCTGTTGGTATAATAGTAATTCTCCATACATCTATTTAATTACAAACTCTCTAAACAGTAATAGTTAAAAGCCTTGTCCATATGAGTGTGTTTATGCATGTCTTGAGTGAGTGAGGTGTGATTTAGTCATCTAACTTGATCCATTTGAGTGAATTATTGAGATATTAGTGAAGTTACCAGGCTTCTTCGAGCTACAACCTAGAAGGACTCCTGGAGTGATAACAAATTGGCATCGTTGTCGGGGAGAGGAGATTGAAGCAAACTTCCCTGGGAGACGACACAGATCCAGCTTTGATGATAGACAAAGTCTGGACACTATTTTGGTTGTGATCATCTATCTGGCGACTCCATGAAGGATGGATTCAGTGGCGACTCCACAATATTCAAATGTCAAAATCATTTGTTGCTCTTTTGGCTCACAGGTTTGCACCCCTCAACTTCTCTTATGCTCCTGGTTTCCCACATACAGTACCTAATATGTCAAAATGGGGAGATTTTCTTCCCATCTTCAAAGAGGGGAAAGAAGACAATCCTGCAGAACACTTCATCAAGTTTCATGAGTGCATGGATATACTAGATCTACAACATGAAGATGTATGTATGAAGATGTTCATGTATTCATTGTACGGTGATGCACGTGAGTGGTATTTCTCTTTACCTCCTTCTAGCANCAGAAATCAAGAAATTTATTATGAATGGGGTTTAGGGATACTCTCAAACAACCAGGCAGAGGCACGTGCACTTTACTAAGGGCTCAGAATTCTGGATGCAAACCATATCAAGAAAGTTATTGCAGTCGAGGACTCATCGATAATAATCAGGTTTATGATGTCTTTAAGCACCTCTCTAGAGACACACTAAAGTGACTTGTTAAGAGAAATCATAATGAGGTTGGACAATTTGAATATGTGGAATACTATCATGTCCTTTGAGAAAACAATAGACAAGTAGATTGCCATGAAAATGCAACCTCTAGCATGAACTTTAGGGTTCTAAAAGAAAATGGGGGTTATCTTCATACCCAATACCCTAAGATTTAATGACAATCATGAAGGATGCATGCATGTCAACCATGTATACAAGAGAAAATTAAAGCGTTGAAACTCCATGAGAAAATTAAAGCAATGAAAATACAAGAGGCATCGCCCCCATGGTACCTTCCCATGCATTTAGTTTAAGGAGCGTCGACAATTTCAAGTAGGGGAAAATTATAACCGGAGAGAAGGTGGGATAATGGCCTAGAATTTTCATGATGTGGAGTTATTGGACATATTGAGGCACAAGTGTTAGAATTAGTTTATTTAAATAAAGTACTTTAGGTTTACTATGATGCAAGTGGGGAAGTTGTTGGCACAACATTAAGAAGAAGGAAGGTTGGTAGCATGTTTGAGTGAGTAGTTAAATGGGGCACAAAAGAGGCATTGACATATGAGAAAGAATTATATGTGATAGTATAAGCACTAAAGCATTGGAGACATTATTTTTGGCCAAAGGAGTTTATTTTGTATATAGATCATCAAGATCTAAAATTTAATTCTAATTAGCAAAATTAAACTAAAGACATGTGAAGTGGATTGAGAGTATATAGCACTATACTTTTTGTGATGAAGCTCAAATCTAGGAAGAAGAAGAAAGTTGTTGTTGCGCTAACCATAAGAGCCTTGATGTTGATGATGATGGAGAATGAAATTGTCAATTTTTTGAAAATAAGAGAGATGTATGCACAAGAAAAGGATTTTATGTAAATATGGGAATGATGTAAATATACAATTTTGCAAGAATTAACTATAGAGTTGGAATATTCCCTATAGGATGGGTATAGATTCAAATGAAACAAGTTATGCATACAAGATATCTCATTGCACTATGATTTGATTAAAGATTCATGTAATGTAGGACCATCCAAGTTTGCACAAAGGAGTGACACAAGACCATCAATTTGCTAAGAGAAAGGTATATTTGGCCATAATTGCATAAAGAAGTAAGCACACTTTGCAGCGATGCATAATTTTCCATGTGGCAAAGGATACATGTAATAATATAGGATTGTGCATGTCATTTTCAATATTGAATATGCCTTAGGAGGATTTATCCATGGATGTTTTACTAGGTATGCCTAGGAAGTAGTATGTGTTTGATGCTTTATTTGTTGTGGTTGATAGGATTTCAAATATGGAATGTTTCCTTCACCATAGGAATACCAATGATGTGACTCATTGCATAAGGTTATTCTTTAAGGAATTTGTATGTTTGCATATATTATTGAAGACCATTACTTTAAACCAAGACACAAGGTTCATATGCCATTTTTGGAAGACTTTGTGGAAGAATCTAGGGACAAATCTATAGTATGGTTCAACATATCACCTATAAATAGATGTCCAAACTAAAGTTGTAAACATAAGTTTGGGAAATCGGTTGAAGTATTTGGTTGGAGATAAACCAACATGGTGGGATTTAATTTTTGTACAAGAATACAATAGTTATATGAAAATGTCAACTCAGAAAACAAGTGCTTTAGATTATGTATGGGCGTAATCTGACAAGTTGTGTTGTGCACTTAGTTCATTTGATAGTAGAGTTGAGGAGAATTGGTGATACTAAATATTAGGAATTCCATCATCTACATCAAGGCATTCTACTAAGTGGCCCATTGTTGTTGCATTAATGAAACTATGGTCAAGGGTAGCAATCCATAATTGAATCACTCCTTATGTTACATCTCATGGATTGGATATAAAATTATGTTGATTGAGTCCCAGAAATGTTGATCATACTCCCAAGCATTCTCACCCATCCACTGTTTAATCTCTTTTAGCTTGGTGAAAATTTGTTGCTTCTGAGTTTGGCTTTTGAAATTTAGCCACAAAATCCTACTTTCACTTCATCTAGTGTCTTAGGTGTAACTTAAGGGTCCACTTGGATGAACTTCATATACCATTGTAGGGCCCTTCCCCTCAAAGTGGTTTAAAACTATATTGCTTTAGCATTCAGGGTCATGACCCTCATTGCCCTCCATATTGATTCACACAAGTACCAATCTTGCTCTACATCACTATCACCTTTTCCCGAAAATGGTACATTGTCAAATTATTAATTTCTCCAGCCATGCTATCTATCATATTACCTACTAGAAGAAAACCTTTCAGTCCTAGTTGGTTAACTAGACCACTCCCTTCTTCTAAACTAGAACTGCTAACTACTATTATAGCTCCCCTATTGCTAGTATTTCCTCATACACTTGGTTGTCTACCGCTATTATACTTCACTCCACTGTCAGACGCTACTTGTAAGCTAGAACTAGAAAAAAAAGTGATGATCACTTCATATTTTTCCAATTGTGTGGAGGGTGGGGAATATTTTTGGCTAGCTTCACTATCCTTGGATTGTACCATGTCAATCTTTTGTCTGTCTTCTATTTCAAACAATAGGAACACATTGTTGAGTACATCTCCCTATTGTGGCTCCACAATCATTCTCTTCTCTAAAATTTCATTCGTTTTTCCCTTAGACACAACCTCCTATTGTATCATCGCTTATCCATTTGACTAAACTCATTCACTTGTTGTCTTCACTCCCTCCATCGGCTCTCTCGACTCTCTAGACACCAGTCCCTCATCTATCGTGTTCTCTAGATTCTCTCTTGCTACCAATCCCTGCTCCTTCAACCATAAGCTAGCCTTTTATCCTTGTTCCTATAACCCTTCCAACTCCTTAAGTTGTGCTCTATCACTCCCTTCCCTCTCCATAATCTTTCTCAATACTTCATATCTTTAACAAACCTCTCACATTTTGTTCAACCACTACTACTTGGTTATCACATCCATCTTCAATGCTTTTTCCACTCCCTCTAGAGCCCGTGATTCCTCCATGGTACTGCTCTCCCTCAGTTACTTATTTTTACTATCTCCATATGAAATCACCCCCATGCCCAAGGGATTACACTATGATGGTTAACAGGTTGAAAGTAATATAACCATCCTTTACCAAGAACATTATCACCCAAGTCACAACCTCCTTCACCAAATTTCTATGAATTTTTTTCTTGAACTACTCTTCTACTCTTGAGAGTGATTGGTTCAACTCCATTGGAAATTCTATGATTTGTCTCTCAATGGTTGTCTTCACCCAAAATTTGACATCCCTTACAACCTCGTCATCAAACCTCTATAGCAGAATCAGATTATAGATGTTCAGCTGGATCTCTCTCCTCTTTTTCCAATCTATTTGTAGTTATTCCCCCATTCTCTTCAACCACTCAAACAGCACCATTGGGAACTCTACCCAAAATATTTCAAATTGCATGGTTTTCATGCATCCATTAGGATTGATCACCTTTAATGCATTGTTTTTTGAAGCGATCAAACTTTTGGAACCACCAATCATCTACGTAGCTTTGGGTCAGCGCACCAGTTAAGTTGTTAGAACACCATAGACACGAGGAAGACTCCTAGAAATGGAACCATTTGTTGGCTTAATATTTGACCAGGATCCAATGTCCAAAAAAAGGCAGTCCATTGTAGCCTAGGCATTGGCATATTCAATCCTCGGGAAAAGGAAGGTCTCGTCCAAAGTGTTGTGTTGAGACTAAAGATTGTATAGGGATCATGCAACATGGCTATCATGGCTGACATTTACTCCAATATACATACTTTCCCTTAACTCTTCTATAAAACATTAACCATTAGATCGCAACTCATATAAATTCACTCATTTATTAACTAACCATCATAACCAATATTATCATCTTACTTAAGTGCACATCCCTAGGGTGGAATGCCCCAAATTTTGTGAATAGAAATATTGATTAGATTGTGTCACATAACCTCCAAACTTACCTATTTTCATTGTCGAATCAAATCAAATAGAAGGCGCTAAAATATGATCTTCTACTTCTTTGGATGGCATCGAACAACTTTTTCTCTGACTGAGTCCTTCCACTATAACTTACGATATTCTTTGCTCTCAATGCCCAAATTTCTGAATTTTTTAAATGATTGTATATCATCATAAATTAAGTTTCGACTCTTCTCCACCACTCTATTCACAATAGTGTCTACCAAGGGACTTCCCTCTGTTATTTTGGAAAGGTTCCTCTAAATATTTAGAGACCCACTTGCACCTCTAATGCAGGACCCAAATTGAAAATACTTTGAGAATTCAGACTTCATATGCCCATATGTTCTACGTAAAGAGCATTAAAAATGAACCCTCACATAGTCCAACTACAAGCTATAGGACCATCTTCCCGCTTCAATCAAAATTGAATCTATAATTCCAAGACTTAAATCCATTTCCACACATAATCGAACCACATATTTAACATTAACCTTTATAGAGTATCCATATATTTCTTTCAATTCTCTAAGAGCCTCACCAATATGTCTCATCATTCTTTCATTCCACAATTGTAAGGGGAGGGTCAATATTTTTAACAGTAGAGGTTGGAGAGTCTCCTTTTTCTTTCTTGGGTCAAATATTGGCGACCATTGCTTCAATGACAACACTAGATTACCCCATAACCAAAACCCTTCTTTGATTTTGTTTATGTCAATTATCATTATGAATGAGAAAGCTAACCAACCCCTCAAGAAAATGAACATTCTTGACATGTAGCTAATTGGTGGTTCCTAGACTTTAAAAATCCATAATGGTTTCAATGTCATTTTCAATATGGATCTCCTATAAAATTTCCCTACTAAAGATACTTCTTGAAGCTCGAGGACCTAGATTAGATTTATATCCTCCCCTAGCACTATTTAATCCCTCTCCTAGTAGAGCTTCAAACTTTTGTGATTCCTCTAATTATTCCCTCGATTCAAATTCCTAAAACATTGTCCCCAATTTGAGGATTCATTTTTCAAATTTGATGGATGATCATGCCACTCAACTACAAACTCAGCTCCGTGAACTAACATATCCTCCCAAATTGTAACAATATTCCTTTCCCTAGTCAATTTTTAGAATCTGTGAGGCTTCTAAGAATAGGATCAAAGAAACTTTCAGTAGGAAAGGTTATCAGTGCATGATCCTCACATAATCCTTATGGTCTTTAAACATTCTTTAACTTTTAAATCTAACAAATTTGTTTCACAAACTAGGATCCTTTCAATCTGATAGTCCCTAGTACATGATGTCTTTGATCAAGGCCCGTTATTTGTGTTAGCATAAACTTTTGTATCATCCTGATCCAAAACCTTCAATCGACCCCTTGTTCCAAAGTTCGGAAATTTTGATAATTGCCTATGGTTTAGACCAAATGTAGTGTTGAATAGCAATCATTGGTGGAATCATTACCTCCCTTGGCATTTTCCTTGATTGACACTAGATTTTCCCTTCCAAAAATATCCCTTTCATCTCGTAGATTTGAAGATTAATCCACTAGGTCATCGTACATCACCATCTTTTCCACTTCCAAATTCACAAGAAATATGATATATCCTTATCTTTCTTACATTAGGGATATCTACCCCACTACCAAATTTTCATCATTTCGTTCATGATTAGAAAGACTGTATAGAAACGTCAACAGTTTGGGCTCTAATCTCTACCCCTCTTCTTCTCCATGACTCTTTCATTCAATAACAAAGGAAAAAGGCCTATTGCCATAACATTCATGAATTTCATTGGCTTATAACTTCCTTGCTTAAATTCATGCATATGGTCAAAGGAAGGAAGTGTATTTTTAGTAAACTCGAGTACCTCATCAATTGCTTCACTTTGCATTTGATTCTTTTTCAAACATAGGTAAATGAGGAAAAAAAGAAAATACACATTTGATCAAATCAAAATCATTGTTACATACCACATCTTCTATTGCAATAGAAAGTATTACAATCTTTTTATTCTCTTGTGGGTATGGGTCTTGTCCAAAAATATTCTCTTCATCTCCCCAAATAACATGTATTACTTCTAGAGGATCATCAAATTGACTCTTTATTAATTGTGATCATCCTTGAATACATATGTTATTTATTCAAACACACTACAACCTTTCCTCCCTTTGAGGACCTTTTCAAGCCCTACACCAAAAAGATAATAACAATGCAACAAAATTGTTCAATTTAAGAGGAGCTTGAAAGGGTTTTTTCTCCATTGTCTTCCCTTTATAATGATAGAAAGGTAGTCTTTATTTTTTATCTTGTCTCTGCTAAAAAGGCATGTTAAAATAAAGAGACATTTGTTGACATGGTCCCATTCTTGCATCTTTATTGTTGAGAGGTAAACCAAATCGGTCATTTTAACAAATTCTCAAAGATAATATCAACTTTCTTAAAAAAAAATGATCGAATTCACTAATTTCTATTGGAGATTGAATTTCTTTATCTAATCTTGTTTCTATTCAATTAGTTGATTTTGAGCACCTTGACTTTCTAGTAACAATCATATTTCTTTCCGAAATTATAGCAATATTACATGTTGTTCTTAAATTTGTAGGATTCTTTTTTGTTAAAAGGAAGTTGAACTTAAAATCAAATGCATCAATGTAAAAACACTGAAGCAGTGGCATCTACAGGGTTAATTTCTACATGAAACTTCATGTATGTCTTGATAAATATGATATTAAACTATTTGATCATTTTATTTTCCCTTTTAGTATTCTAGGTAATTCATCCAATAAAAATACTTTATTGTTCTTTTCAACCCATTCATATCTAAAATCGTGTTCAAAATGCATCCTATGAAATTCCTCTCGCTATAAAAGTTATATACCATTTCCTGGCATCATCCTCCAATGAATGCTTTCATAAATAATTTCATGATGAACTTTTCATGATTGACCATAAAATTATAATAGGCATCTAGTTGATCCTCAACAGTTATAGCATTATTACCTTGGAATGTCATGAGTAACATATTATATCCATTGGTGATCAGAATCAGATCCGAACAAGAACATTTGGCTATGGCACGAACTCTATGATGATCAACACTAGCAAGATTCGAGGCCATGGAGGATTAAGGAGATTGGCTTGTTGGCATGAAGGGCCCCATGCAATCACGATTGGTGTCCACACCTACATTCAATTAAATCACAAGGAAATAACATGAAATGTAAAGTCTAAGCAAGATATTATTGTAAAGAAAAAACGACATATATTTAAAAAAAAACTCTCATGAGACCTCTTCTCCTATGTACAAAAAGACAAAAAAAAAAGAACAAGGAGAAACGAGTTTGGGGGAAGATAAAGGGTTAGAGATGCTTGAACTTTCAACTTCCCCCCAACTGATCTTGCCTCCTATGTCCTTGGTTCCTTGAGAGGGAGAAGGCATTCTTTGTAATACCCGCAGTTTGNGGAGAGTCTCCTTTTTCTTTCTTGGGTCAAATATTGGCGACCATTGCTTCAATGAAAACACTAGATTACCCCATAACCAAAACCCTTCTTTGATTTTGTTTATGTCAATTATCATTATGAATGAGAAAGCTAACCAACCCCTCAACAAAATGAACATTCTTGACATGTAGCTAATTGGTGGTTCCTAGACTTTAAAAATCCATAATGGTTTCAATGTCATTTTCAAGATGGATCTCCTATAAAATTTCCCTACTAAAGATACTTCTTGAAGCTCGAGGACCTAGCTTAGATTTATATCCTCCCCTAGCACTATTTAATCCCTCTCCTAGTAGAGCTTCAAACTTTTGTGATTCCTCTAATTATTCCCTCAATTCAAATTCCTAAAACATTGTCCCCAATTTGAGGATTCATTTTTCAAATTTGATGGATGATCATGCCACTCAACTACAAACTCAGCTTCGTGAACTAACATATCCTCCCAAATTGTAACAATATTCCTTTCCCTAGTCAATTTTTAGAATCTGTGAGGCTTCTAAGAATAGGATCAAAGAAACTTTCAGTAGGAAAGGTTATCAGTGCATGATCCTCACATAATCCTTATGGTCTTTAAACATTCTTTAACTTTTAAATCTAACAAATTTGTTTCACAAACTAGGATCCTTTCAATCTGATAGTCCCTAGTACATGATGTCTTTGATCAAGGCCCGTTATTTGTGTTAGCATAAACTTTTGTATCATCCTGATCCAAAACCTTCAATCGACCCCTTGTTCCAAAGTTCGGAAATTTTGATAATTGCCTATGGTTTAGACCAAATGTAGTGTTGAATAGCAATCATTGGTGGAATCATTACCTCCCTTGGCATTTTCCTTGATTGACACTAGATTTTCCCTTCCAAAAATATCCCTTTCATCTCGTAGATTTGAAGATTAATCCACTAGGTCATCGTACATCACCATCTTTTCCACTTCCAAATTCACAAGAAATATGATATATCCTTATCTTTCTTACATTAGGGATATCTACCCCACTACCAAATTTTCATCATTTCGTTCATGATTAGAAAGACTGTATAGAAACGTCAACAGTTTGGGCTCTAATCTCTACCCCTCTTCTTCTCCATGACTCTTTCATTCAATAACAAAGGAAAAAGGCCTATTGCCATAACATTCATGAATTTCATTGGCTTATAACTTCCTTGCTTAAATTCATGCATATGGTCAAAGGAAGGAAGTGTATTTTTAGTAAACTCGAGTACCTCATCAATTGCTTCACTTTGCATTTGATTCTTTTTCAAACATAGGTAAATGAGGAAAAAAAGAAAATACACATTTGATCAAATCAAAATCATTGTTACATACCACATCTTCTATTGCAATAGAAAGTATTACAATCTTTTTATTCTCTTGTGGGTATGGGTCTTGTCCAAAAATATTCTCTTCATCTCCCCAAATAACATGTATTACTTCTAGAGGATCATCAAATTGACTCTTTATTAATTGTGATCATCCTTGAATACATATGTTATTTATTCAAACACACTACAACCTTTCCTCCCTTTGAGGACCTTTTCAAGCCCTACACCAAAAAGATAATAACAATGCAACAAAATTGTTCAATTTAAGAGGAGCTTGAAAGGGTTTTTTCTCCATTGTCTTCCCTTTATAATGATAGAAAGGTAGTCTTTATTTTTTATCTTGTCTCTGCTAAAAAGGCATGTTAAAATAAAGAGACATTTGTTGACATGGTCCCATTCTTGCATCTTTATTGTTGAGAGGTAAACCAAATCGGTCATTTTAACAAATTCTCAAAGATAATATCAACTTTCTTAAAAAAAAATGATCGAATTCACTAATTTCTATTGGAGATTGAATTTCTTTATCTAATCTTGTTTCTATTCAATTAGTTGATTTTGAGCACCTTGACTTTCTAGTAACAATCATATTTCTTTCCGAAATTATAGCAATATTACATGTTGTTCTTAAATTTGTAGGATTCTTTTTTGTTAAAAGGAAGTTGAACTTAAAATCAAATGCATCAATGTAAAAACACTGAAGCAGTGGCATCTACAGGGTTAATTTCTACATGAAACTTCATGTATGTCTTGATAAATATGATATTAAACTATTTGATCATTTTATTTTCCCTTTTAGTATTCTAGGTAATTCATCCAATAAAAATACTTTATTGTTCTTTTCAACCCATTCATATCTAAAATCGTGTTCAAAATGCATCCTATGAAATTCCTCTCGCTATAAAAGTTATATACCATTTCCTGGCATCATCCTCCAATGAATGCTTTCATAAATAATTTCATGATGAACTTTTCATGATTGACCATAAAATTATAATAGGCATCTAGTTGATCCTCAACAGTTATAGCATTATTACCTTGGAATGTCATGAGTAACATATTATATCCATTGGTGATCAGAATCAGATCCGAACAAGAACATTTGGCTATGGCACGAACTCTATGATGATCAACACTAGCAAGATTCGAGGCCATGGAGGATTAAGGAGATTGGCTTGTTGGCATGAAGGGCCCCATGCAATCACGATTGGTGTCCACACCTACATTCAATTAAATCACAAGGAAATAACATGAAATGTAAAGTCTAAGCAAGATATTATTGTAAAGAAAAAACGACATATATTTAAAAAAAAACTCTCATGAGACCTCTTCTCCTATGTACAAAAAGACAAAAAAAAAAGAACAAGGAGAAACGAGTTTGGGGGAAGATAAAGGGTTAGAGATGCTTGAACTTTCAACTTCCCCCCAACTGATCTTGCCTCCTATGTCCTTGGTTCCTTGAGAGGGAGAAGGCATTCTTTGTAATACCCGCAGTTTGNCATGAGTGCATGGATATACTAGATCTACAACATGAAGATGTATGTATGAAGATGTTCATGTATTCATTGTACGGTGATGCACGTGAGTGGTATTTCTCTTTACCTCCTTCTAGCATTTCATCCTTGAAAGACTTCCACAAAGTATTCAATGAACACTGCAAAAGGTACTTTTCAGATTGGTTCTTATTTGATAATTGTCGTGAAGAATATGAGATGCATCATAAGGTTGAAGATGTAAATAGAGAAGAATATTTCCCTCACAATCTGCAGCGTCTCTCTAATGATCTTCAAGATCATATGTTTTCCCTTAAACATGAATTATATAGCAGTAATGAAGAAGTTGAAGGCTCTCCTATTACCATTATTTTTTATTTTCATAAATCTGAAGAGTTAGTTTCTTTAGTTATGAATTATGAGGATTAGTTTTCTGTTGGTCAAAGGTTCATTGAAATTAGTAAGAGTATCCCACAGTTTTCAGATTTACAGATCAAGGAAATATGCAGTAGACATGAGGAGCTAGATTTACAAAGATCATCCATTGACAAAGAGAAACAACAAGAAGATTGTCTTTCTTCTTATGTACCTTTAATTTCAAATTTTGATGGAAAGGTTGATGATGATGAGGAAGAAGGTGATGTTATTTCAGATTTGTTTCGAATCCCTATTGTTGATAACTCTATGCAAGAATCTTCATCTCTGTCATTAGAATTTTACCCTGATGTTCCCATATTTGATAAATATATTGATGAGGAAGAAGATTTTAAGGTTTGTGAAAGCTTGTTGACTAGTAGAAGTTCATCTAGTTCTACTTTTCAGCAAATAGATGATCAAAAATGTATGCATGTTGTGGTTTATGATAGTTATGAATCTATTGATCTAAATTCCAATGAAGATCTTTCTAGTTTTGACATATCTTCCAAAGAGGTCATTATTGGAGACGGTGATCAGAAATTTTTTCATGATACATATTTTCAGACTCATCTTTCATTTGATCATTACCAAGACAGTGATGTAGAAGATCAAGAACATACCTTTTCTTTTCTCTCAGAAATTGTCAGCCGTAATGGACCAACACATCAGAGTTATGGATCCAAGTCACAGGAACATGGCAGGGGAGAAGATATATAAGAGAATTCGAAGGTTTTGAGACAGTATGATTGTGATCTTGGTTTCAAAGATCCATTTGTAGCCTTACTATAGTCTTATCTTTTAGGCTCTTTTCAGTTTTCAGATTTTATCATATCACTTGCATTTGACAAAAAATGTGATCTCCTGAAAGAATTTGTATGGTCACTGTTATGCTTTTGTTATTACCTTCTAATCAGTGGCAGAAAAGGGGTTCTTTCAGACAAGAAGTTACTTGAATGGTTGTTATGGAAGTCTGCCTTTACTTGACCAAGTTGCAAATTTGGTTAGAG
>JZKD02S1904270.1:63865-75203 GCA_000966675.3 Picea glauca
GATGCATGTTGGATAAATTGGACTAAGTTTATAAAATTCCATAGGCATGTAAAATACTAGGACTTCCTGGGCAATCACCCATCCCAGTGCTACTCTATCCTGAGCGCGCTTAACTGCGGAGTTATAATGGGATCTGATGCATTAACTCTATGTTGTAGGCGTGTACATAAAACCATTACATGATGTTTGTATTTAACAAATGAAGATGACATTACATTCCATTCCCCATCAAAAGGGTGAATGCCATGGTTTATCAAAACCATAGGCTCAAAATGGTGATTCAGTGGAAAAGGTGGATGGCCACTGAGATCCATTTGGATCATTCCTCCCCCCTTAGAATGGTCTCCATTTCACTTAGTTCATGGGGGATAGGGAAAAGCGTTTGTTGAATCTGCATCTTGATGAGATGCTTGCCTTGTTGGAGAAGTTGCACTGCTTAGCTTTTTGAAGGTTGTCACGAACCTGTGGCTAGAAGGGTTGGACCCTTTTAACCAGTCTGGCTACATGACATGTCTGTGTGTAGAAGGAATATTTTCACTTTACTGCAGTGTTTTCAACCTGCTTCTATTGGATATAAGGTGCTTGGGCCAAGAATGTAATGGTTGCAGTATCCTTCTATTCATCTTTTGAACAGATTGTGAAGAAGCTAAATTTTTTAGTATGATATACTATCCTGTAGCACTGTTTAGGTGGGATAGTAGTTGGAACCACCTCTACCCCCCAGAGTAACAATGACACTATGGGGTCGAGACTCATAGATAGCATGGTTCTTCCACATATATGGTTGGCCCAAGAGAACATCACAGACATCCAGTGGGGAAACATCACCTAATAACCCATCCTTGAAGGGTTGGATGTCGTATGACAATCAACATTTTTTGGCTGACACGAAGATATTGACCCTGGAGAAGCCACCTGATGTTGTATGGTTTCGGGTGTGGTGTTGTTGGAAAACCCAGCTGCTTGACAACCTTTGTTGAGATGATGTTCTTTTGGCTTCCTCTATCAACAATAAAATGTAGTGTTTTCCCCTTCACCCACATCTGTAAATGGAAGAGTCACCCCCCCCTCCTTAGGATCCTCTTCTAGTTGGATTGTTGTAGTTGCGACAGTAGCAGTGGGTTCTGCATCAATGATCTATCTCCTTTTATTATTTTTTGAATCAGGGTCCAAGTTGAGGTTTGAGTCTTTGTCTTTGAGCTCGACCACCAATGACTGTATTGAGCGACATTCATCAATGTTGTGCCAAGGGATGTTGTGGAACTCACACCACTTTCCAGTGTCTTTCTTAGACTTCATGTTACCCTTCTTTGCATGCATCTGGGATTGGCTCTCTTGAGGTTGGCCTTGCTTGATCTGTCCATGATTCTCCCACTTACTCTGCTGGTTGAATTTCTGCTCAATTTTGACTGCATATCGATAAGAAACTCCCAGTGAGGAGATGTCCAAGAAATCCATCTCTGTTTGGATGTACCTGTGTATACCATTTTGGTACTTCAAAACCAGGTGTCGCTCAGAGTCTTTGATACCCATATTTGAGCATAAGGTATGAAATATGTTGTTGTACTCTGGCACCGTCTGGGCTCTTTTCTAACGCAGATTTATCCATCTCATGTATTTTTCATCATAGTTTTTGATAGGGTAGAACTCCTCCTTTAGGGAATCTACGAAGGCCACCCAAGTGGGTTCTCTCCCAAAAGGTGTAGATTCATCCATAGTGTACCTCTCCCTGTAACCTTCCCATGAAGATCTGACATGGGGAAGGGATTTAAGGAGCGCGAAGGTGATCTTTTCACTGTCGATTTTTTTTGGATAGGGTAATAACATTCTAGCAGATTCAACCATTTTTCTAGAGAATTTGCATCTATCTGGCCTTCAAATAAGGGGATATCAAAATTGATTTGTACCTTGAAGGGTGTCACACTTTCAAAATGGTTTCTTGTTGAATATGCCTTGGCTGTCGCCATCGGTAGCCTTCGAAGGATCTGAGCAAAGTTGTCCATAATCTCGTTCCTTTGTCGCATGAGGGATTCCTTGAGAAATGTCTTTAAAGGATATCCTACTCTGTCATATCTCTTTTCTTCTGCCATGGGAGTTCACTTGGGCTAGCGAGAGTGGTTTTTCTCAAGCAAAATTAGCTCGAGACCCAAATCTCTATACCCTGACCTTGTCGGTGACCTTCTCTGAGAAATGAAAAAGAGAAGACTAATCTAATACCACTGATCCTGATTATTTTGAGAATGACATGAAGACATAAATATAACCGAGATATAACAATGAAATACACAAAAATATAGAAGAGAACACAAAAATACAGTGAAACCCAACTTCTATTACTGAATAAGATAGAAAAACATTGTAGAACACAAGCTAGAAAAATGGGGTAGCTTATCTCTGAAAAGAAAGAGATGTTGGATACACTTCATTCACAAGAAGCTTTACATCACACTCCATTTCATGCTTCAAGGGCCTCCTTCACCTCAATTATATATGACAGAGTGAGAGGAGAACAATTCCCATGATGTATGTGGGATAAATTGGACTAAGTTTATAAAATGCCATAGGCATGTAAAATACTAGGACTTCTCGGGCGGTCACCCATCCTAGTGCTACTCTAGCCCAAGTATGCTTAACTGTAGAGTTATAATGGGATCCAATGCATTAACGCTATGTTGTAGGCATGTACATAAAAACATTACATAATGTATGTATTTAACAAATGAAGATGACATTACATTCCATTCCCCATCAAAAGGGTGAATGTCATGGTTTATCAAAACCACATGCTCAAAATGGTGATTCAGTGGAAAAGGTGGATGGCCATCGAGATCCATCTAGATCACACAATTTCTCATCAAAGAAAACTACTAGGAAATGACATCAATACTATTAACATGAATCTTTGGAAACTATTCACACACACTAACTAAAATGGAAAAATGAGTACTACCYACTTGTGTTCATGAGCTCGATGAGGAGGGATCTTGTAAAACCACATCACACATAGGATATTTGTTATTTGCATTTCTATTGCAAAKACATACAAAAATCATAAGAKAATWAAAGGTTATATGATTGAATAATAATTAAATAGATAAACAAACATAACAACATGTATGAGACTCTAGAAATACTAAAGTGGGATACCTAAAATAACTTCTCTTGGTTTCAAGAATARWTTWTTCTTTATTGATTAGGGCCAACCACATGAAGGTGGAATATCATTCCCCCAACCTACATCACTCTCAATTCCATGTACCCAATCTATCTACTAGAAAATAATTGACAGTGACATAGTACGATTCATGCATAGAAAGTGGCAAAACAAAAATTAAGGGTGAATGAAAAAAATAGTGTGTGTGCAGATATGTGGTTTTGTATATACACCAACCTCACAAGAAGGCTCATGAGAAGCTCCCATAAAATCCTACATACAGAAAACTTTTTTTGTTTAGATCATTCAAACATAGCAAACCAAAATTCATAAATGAGTATATGTAATAAATAATATTTTTAAAAGATGGCACTTACCCCATATCATTATATATATTCCATCAAAACTTTGCACCTTTCTTTGTTCTCCTTCATTGGTTCACACCTATCCAATGCAATAAGTTCCATGTTTTGCTTTCTCAGAGCCTTTTGAATTTTCTTCATCAATTAGATGGATTCAAAAAATTCATCATGGTCGCCCACATTGTCAACATTAGGCTTGGACAACTACATATATCAACGAAAAATCAAGTTAATTCAATTATAAAAAAAATAATAAAATTTATTTTAAATGGATATGGATATTGTTAGTTGTTTACCTATTTTGAGGTTGGTGTTGGATTACTAAGAGGGGGGGTGAATTAGTAATAGAGAAATACAATCCTTTTTAACCACAATATGCATGTGTTATATCAATGTAGCATTATCATCCAATAGTTGCATAGTAAATAAACAATGAAAAAATGAGCAATCATACACATACACAGTACACCAGTGCTTTTACGTGGAAACCCAAAGCAGGAGAAAACCACAGAATGATTTTTCTTATATGTCTTTAAGAATTACATTCATTGGAAGCACCAAGTTCCTTTGTTTTCCAGCTGCAACTGGAAGGAGGCTCCAACCCCATAATTTCTCAGGCTACAACCTGAGGGAAGCTCCAAATCCCCAATTCTCTGGCTACAACCCCCTATGTTCTCCGACTACAACCGGAAGGTGGATAAAACCACCTGTCCTTTCCCTGCCCAACCTCCTTGACGTACAAGTAGAATTATGGAACCACTGTCACACTATCACTGTGATATATACTGTTGTAAACCTGTACCAATCAAATTGAACCAAACAACCTATACCAATAACCTGAACCATGAATCAACCATGCATCAACATGTACCTCAACCTGTAATCAACCTGTACTATAAACAAGTGCATCAATGATGCACCAACCTATACCAAATAACCTGTAATCAACCTGTACCATAAACAAGTGTGCCAACTATGCACTAACCTGTACCAAACAATCTGTAATCAACCTGTACCATAAACAAGTTCATCAACCATGCACCAAACCTGTATGAATAACCTGTCACAACAACCTGTCCAAACAATCTATCACAAAAACCTATTTCATCAATCTTATCAACCAAATCATATCTACTCACCAAGATAAATCATGAAGACAACTCTCAAAGATGTGCATCAACCAAGCATAACACAACAACTCATAATCATTACCAAGATCAATATGTGCTTCTAATAATATACCAATACAAGTATGCTACATCATCCATAAACCATGTGTCAACAATACTAATAACAAGTTCCTCCAACCATGTACCAAATATGTACCAATAATGTATCAACTACTCATCAAGATGTACCAACATCATCAACTATACACCTAATGTATGTGCCAACTCATCAACTACTTGTCTCAACCATGTACCCAACATGTACCTCAACCAAAATCCCTCATCCATTTCATCATCCAAATATGATTTGTAACTTTGTAATAGATCTGGTGTATATGATCACATACCTACAAACCTTCCTTAACTTTAATAACAAGAAACTATCATTTTCATCAAACTTTACTTTAGTCTCACATGACTAGTTTTGGATTAGTCAACAACCCTAACTTGAAATAATCATAAATATGTACCTGTAATGAAAAAAGATCTGAAAATAGTACACAATGTTCTTCAGTGTATTTTATTCAATCCCTCCAAGTGTCACTACTTGTAACCTCTCAGAAAATGAGTTATAGAAAAAATGGCATACCTTGTTGAATTCTGGATTATTCTAGAGAACGAACATGTAGAGTGTGCCCCGCACATAACATTTGTTGTATGGATATGAAAATTCTACACAAACTAATAAAGAAATTAATCTAACCAAAGCATTTGGTATTATTGAATTTGGATCTGTTATGAAGAATTTATGACATTTTTACCCGAAACACTTGTTTTAGACTAGTTTTAGGACTAGCCACAAACCCTATTTTCCATGGAGTGTAAATCCAAAAAAGAAATGACCCACAATATGAATTTTTTACCACATATAATTGTATATGTTTCCTCAATGGCCTGCCAATTTGACGATCTGAATCATTCTATAAAAAAAATTATTGCGAAAATGGTGAGATGACCTGTAAATAACATATTTTAGAAAGCATCATCAAAAGAATTTATCCTCTCTTGAATTTCAACCTTCTTTACTTCACCTTCCCTCTGAAATTTGGCTTCGATATCCTTTGGTTACCTCAGTCACCTATATATGTTCAATATGCTCAAGTGTGTTTAAAATTATAGAGCCTTGCCTCTTATTTATACTTTCATGTAGCTTCCTCAAGGGGTTACCTTTTAACCATCTTAACCCACTTTCCTTATTTTAGTATTAATCCACTTCTAATTTCTCCATTAAATCTATTATTTAAATAATTTAATTTGTATTCAATTTGACTTATAGTACTCTCATCACTTCATTTTATTATTTACTTTCTAAAATCTCTTAAACCACTTTGACTACTTTGACCTTTTGAGGCTTCTAGATGACTCATGGGGGTTCTCCAACTTCACATGGCCATAACTCTCTAACCGTGAGGAGTTATGTAAAGTTCCACATACCACTGGAAATGGAATGACATGTAATATCCATATGGAATAGTATTTCCCAAAAATATATCAAATCTCATACCATTATCCATCAAACAGACTTGGTTCCATTACCCAAACCTGGGTTCTCCAACTTCTCATGGCCATAACTCTCTAACCATGAGGAGTTATGTGACGTCCCACATACCAACATAAATAGAATGACATGTAATATCCATCTATAATAGTATTACATTCAAATGTATTAAAACTCATACCATTATACATGAAACAATCTTGGGTCCATTACCCAAACCTTTGTGCTACCGGAATTCGCTACCGGACATTCTCCAAGGGTTGACATCAATCACTAAGGGTTGAAATCAATATAAAATACCACTCTCCAATGGTTGAAATCAATGAAAACCAACAATCCATACCAAATTTCCATCAACTTAAGCCAATTGTCTAACAGTATCCCCCTTTGGCATTGATGGAAACACTTAGTCATGATAACATGCATGCTTATACTCCTCATCAATGTTTCTATCTCTCCCCCTATGAAATCAATGGAAAAGGGTATCTCTCTTTGGGGATACTCCCTCTGACTGAAATCTCCTTGGGGATTCTCCCCTTGTCTACATGCCTTTGATTATTCTTTGTGTTTATAATCCTCTAATTACTCTCTCTCCCTTCATATGAATAATATTTCCCCCTTTGACAAAGGGTATCACTCTGAAGTCATATCACTCATTCTTCCCTTGTGACAATTTCTCCCCTTGGAAACATGCCTCTATGATCTCTCTCCAATAATTTACCTTTTCATCTGATAAATATCTCCCTGTGTCATCAGTGGCAAAGGTATATTTCCATCTGGGGTTGCTCCCCCTAACTGAATTGTCCTTGGGGATACTCCCCCTGATTAAAATCTTCCTAAAACTGATTCCCCAACCTGAAATGTCCTCTTTATGGTGCTCCCTCGTGTAAATCTAAGACATATAAGATAAGAATTCAAAAGAATTCATTTTGGAGTAGAAATTACTCTGAGTCTCTGGAGAAGATACTCAAAGGCTTCCTGTGGAAGCGGTTTTGTAAAGATGTCTGCCACTTGTTCTTTTGTGCCCACATATTCAACTCTGATGTTCTTTTCTGTAACACGTTCCCGTAGAAAGTGAGACTTTATTGGAATGTGCTTCATCTTGGAGTGAATCACCAAGTTCTTTGAGATATTGATGGCACTTGTATTATCGCAATAGATTGGAATAGGCTCATCAAACTCAACATGTATATCTGTAAGAGTTTGTTTCATCCATAGAACCTGTGTACATTATGATGTTGTTGAAATATACTATGCCTTGAATGTAGATAAGGATGTTGATGATCGTTTCTTACTTAGACATGATACTAAACACTCACCCAAGTAGAACGTTGCTCCATTGGTGCTTTGTCAGTCATCCATGAAACCTACCCAATCTGCATCTATGTAGGTAATAAGTGATAGATCCTTTCCTTTTGGATACAATAATCCAAAATCTTATGTTCCTTTGAGATATCTAAAAATCCTCTTTACTGCTAAGACATGTGATTCGTTTGGTGCTACTTGAAATCTTGCCACATGTCCAACTGCCTACATTACATCTGGTCTATATGTTGTCACATATAGTAAGCTACAAATCATTGACCTGTATTGCCTCTGGTCTATAGAATTTGAATCATCATCTTTTCTCAACTTGCAACTATTTTGCATGGGATTGGTAATTGGTTTACACTCTTCCATTCTGAACTTCTTTAGCATTTCTCCGATATACTTAGTTTGAGAAATAAAAATTCCTTGGTTTCTTTGACGTATCTGAAGACCCAGAAAGAAGGATAGTTATCCGAGTAATGAAATTTCAAATTCATTATGCATGTCCTTTGCAAATTTCTAGCTTAACATGTCATTAGTACTTCCAAAAACAATATCATCAACATAAAATTCAATTAATAAAATACTACCTTGATTTACCTTGATGTAGAGGTTGTTGTATGCACTTCCTTTCCATATCTCGTAGGGAGTTTTAACATTATTGTTTATGAGAATTACTATGTTTACTCAAAAAATGAAATATGCTTGTAGGATGGTTCTTTGGTCTCTCTCAGCTACTGCATAGACTCCCCCTGTCTATTTTTCATATAATCTGGGAGTCTCTAAGCCGGATGGCTTAGAACAATTCTTTCTTTGATGTGCATTCATCATCATCTTCATTGGTAGATTCATCATCTCTCTGAGCTCTAACTTCTTTCCTTATGTATGTGGATTCATCTCTGACTACAGTGCCTAAAAGTACAATCTCTTGAATCTATTCCTTATTTACCTATCCTTCTTTATTTTCAGTTATTTTCCAAACCTTTCTGTATCCCTCATCTTTCCTTTTCTCTGTAGATTTTTCTTAATCTCGTTTTATTTCCAGTCTTGCGATATCTGGGACCTAGTCTTTGTTCAGTTGTTCTTCGTGTTTTGAACAACCACTATCAACATACCGACCACACTTCTTCTACTTATCTTGTAGAGAGAGTGTGCATTCTTCATTGTTATATTGATTCTGCTTTCTTATCCATGTTCTCTTTTGAGGCTCCTTTCTATAATTGTTGTTTTTCTCTAGGAGGGATTGTCATTCTACCATCTTTGGCCATGTGTCCAAAGTTATTTCACTTGTAGAATTCCACTTCAGTGCTCAATGATTCAAACTTGTTGTACCTTCTTCTTTGAATTTCACTAGACCTTATTGGATAACCATTTTGTGTATGTATTTCAAATTTGTTTATGTTCCTGCTATTAACTCTGCAACTTATAGCTTTATGTCCAAAATTATTGCATGCATAACAAAACCAAAAAATATAGTTTGATACATGGGAATTGAATATCTTCTAAAAGGAGTTACTCTTATGAATCCTTCTTCTTCCTAAGTCCTATTTGTTTCTATCGATCGTCGATTTTGAAATATGAATCTTCTCGGTGGAGGAGTGTCCCTGTAATCTTCCTTGTAGGTCTTCATGTCCCCTTTGATTGTTTCCACATAAATATTTTAATATGTTTCTTGTTATGTTTCTTTGGAGATTGATACATTTTCTGTCTGATTGTATCCAGGTCTGGACTTGTCATGATTAGGCCTTTGAATGTTGATAATTTCATCCAAAACTTTTGAGTTGTTCTGCATATTTTTGTTTTGAAGATCCTTTCTCAATGTGACAATATCTGCTTCCAAATTTCCAATGATCTTGTCTCTTTATTCTAACTATTCTTTGAGTGCTTCTTCAATTGATTTATATTATTCTATTTAAACCTTCAATTTTGTGATGATCTTCTCTAGTTCTTGAATGTCTTCCTTCTTGTCTAGTTCTTCTCATAGCTTCTTGTTTTTCCTCTTTTCTCTTCTTATAACTTCTATGGCAGTCAACAATTCTTCTCGGTAGTCAAATTATACCTCCTCATATTCTTCTTCGGTGTCTTCTTTATCAGATTCTACTACTGCCATGAATATAACTCTTTCTGTCTCACTGTCACTAGCGTCATCTTCATTTGATGAGGAGATGTCTTCTTTGGTGCATAATATTTTCTTGAAAACTTTCTTTGTGGTTCATTTTCCTTTATATGTTTGTTTTCTATTTAAGTAATCTTTGTTATTCCCTTTATTTTTCTTATGAGGAAATTTATTAGAAAAATGACCAATACCATCGCAATTAAAACAAATCAATGGAAGATTACCTTTATATCTGTCGTTGGTTCCCTTGTTCAATCTCTTGACAAAATTGGTCATTTCTTTATCATCTTCCGAGATGTCACTGTTGTTGCTATGTTATTTTTCCTTTTTCTTTCCCTTTTGCTTTGACCTTTTGGATGATTTGAAAGTTGCTTATTTTATATCTGGATTTTCCTATTCAGTTCTCATTTCATATGCTATGAAGATTCCATGCAGTTCGTCCATGCTTATCGAGTCTAGATCTTCTCTTTATTCTAGTGTTTATATCTTAGGATCAAATCTCATAGGAAGAGATCTTAGTACCTTTTGAACAATTATAGATTCTTTAATTTCTTCTCCCAATCCTATGATTGCATTTATTGTTTCATCGACTCATAAGAAGTAATCTGCAATATTCTCATATTCCTTCATCTTTAGTTGTTTGAACTGACCTATGTAAGTTTGAAGCTTTGCTTCTTTGACTTTTAAATCTCCTTCATAAATATTTTGAAGTTTGTCCCAAATCTCTTTAATGGATTTACAATGCATAACTTTGGTGTATATCGATTCACCAAGACCTTTCATAAGTGCATTTGTGGCTTTGGAATTATTTTGACTAAGTTTTATTGCTCGTTCACTTGTTGGCGGAACTATTGGTTCTTTGTATCCATCTACTACAGATTGTCAAATTCTAAATCCCTGTGCATGTATATATGTCTTCATCATTTTGCTCCATAATGCATACTTTTGTCCATCAGACTGTGGTATTCCATGTTTGTACATGTTGTTTCTCTCCATGATCTACCTTTCAGTTGTTAAACTTATTCTTGAAGGAACCTTATCTGATACCAATTGTTGGATTGCTGAGAGGGGGGGTGAATCAGTAATAGAGCAATACAATAATTTTTAACCACAATATGCAAGTGTTATATCAATGTAGAATTGTCATCCAATATTTGCAGAGTAAATAAACAATGAACAAAAGAGCAATCATACACATACACAGTACACTAGTGTTTTTATGTGGAAACCCAAAGCGGGAGAAAACCACATAATGTTGTTTCTTATATGACTTTAAGAATTGCATTCATTGGAAGCACCAACTTCCTTTGTTTTCCAGCTGCAAATGGAAGGAGGCTCCAACCCCCTAATTTCTCAGGCTACAACCTGAGGGAAGCTCCAACTCCCCAATTCTCTGTCTAAAACCAGAAGGAGGCTACAACCCCCTATGTTCTTCGACTACAACCACTTTCCCTTGCCTCATCCAACCTCCCTAACGTATAAGTATAATGATGGAACCACTTTCACATTGTTACTATGAGATATACTATTGTAAACATGTACCAATCAACCTGCACTAAACAACTTGTACCAATAACATGAACCATGCATCAAACTGTACCATAAAAAAGTGCATCAACCATGCACCAACCTGTACCAAACAACCTGTAATCAACATGTACCATAAACAAGTGTGTCAACCATGCACCAACCTGTACCAAACAATCTGTAACCAACCTGTACCATAAACAA
>JZKD02S1904281.1:6210-34440 GCA_000966675.3 Picea glauca
TTATCTCTTAGTTCATTCAATAGGCTAGATCTAGGGAAAGTGTATTATTCTGTCCTGTTTTGTTCTAGATCCAGGTGGATCTAGGGAGATCGGTTTGTGTCCACACTTATGGATTTATCCTAAAACATTAACACCCTTTCCAATCTTAATTGAACTCTTCTGTGGCTTCACCCGCAAAAATACTTTATCACTTACTTAATACCACGGTCTATACGATGCACATCCACATAACTCTTTTGTTGGTCTTGCGCTTCTTTAATCCTTTTCCTTATCGACTGCATATTATCTTTCATTTCTTGGATCACTTCTTGTCCCACCTGGACCCTATCCTCTAGTCAATCCCAACTCAAAGGTGTCCTACATGGTCGTCCGTAAAAGAACTCAAAATGTGTCATCTTTATCATACTCTGATAGTTGTTGTTGTATGCAAACTCTATCAAAGGAAAAATTTCTTCCCAACTCTTTTGTTAATCCATCACATACATTCAAAGCACGTCCTTTAATATTTGATTCTTTCTTTTCATTTTTCCATTTGTTTCAGGGTTATATGTTGTACTAAAATTCAATTGTGTTCCCAAAGCCTCTTGGAAACTAGTCCAAAACTGTCTAGTGAATATCGTTCCTCTATCAAATATTATCTTCCTTGGTACATCATGCAATATTACAATTTCATTAACAAACATTATAGCTATGTGTAGTGATTGATAAATTGTACGAACTGGAATAAAAAGTGCACTCTTTGTCAAATTTTTGACGAATACAAAAATAGAATCATGTCTCCTTGTCGTCAGTGGCAATCCAACAATAAAATCCATTGAAATGACTTCCCATTTTGATTCAAGAATTGTATGTGGTTGTAATAATCACGTTGTGTGTCTATGTTCAACCTTCACTTACTGAAATTCAAGACATATTTCCACATAATTAACTATATCAACCTTCATTCCTTTCCAAAGAATAAATGTTTAAGGCCTACCTTCATCTCCATTAGTACAAGATGTGCCATGTACACTACTCGATGAACATCATTAAAGATAAAATTTCTCAATTCATCATTTGGTGGTACATAAATTCTTCCATTATATCTTAGTACTCCATCACTGTCCAAAGAATAACCTTCCTACATCGGTACTAGTATGGTGTCTTGTCCGATATTTTCCTTAACTTTCTTGTACCAATCATCGTTAATCTACAAAGCTAAGATCATTTCTCGAAGATTATTCTTAAGGGATATTATTGAGAGTATGCGGGGTCTCCAACTCAGTGCATTTGCTACTCTATTAACCATTCCTTTAATGTAAGTGATCTCAAAATTGTACTCACTAAGCAGTTCTGACCAACTCCTTTGTCATGTGTTCAAGTCACTCTAAGTAAAAATATGTTGGAATCCGCTGTGATCAGTTTTCAATTCGAATTTTTGTCCAATAAAATAATGTCTCCAAACTCATAAGGAATAAATGATCACTAATGAATAAAAATCATGTGTTGCATAGTTCTCTTCATGCTTTCTAAGTTTCCTTGAAGTGTATGTGATCACTCAATTGTCTTGCATTAGTAATCCACCTAATCCTTCCTTGGATGTGTCTATGCATACCAAGAATTCCATGTCCATATTAGGAAATTTCAGTATCGGTGTTGTCTCTGGTAACTCTTTAATTTTCTGAAATTCTTCTACGCATTTCTCTAACCATACAAATTTCTTATTCTTCTTTTTCAATTCCATGATTGGATTTTCTATCTTTAAAAATCCTTCAACAAAGCGTCGACAGTAACCTACTAATACCATAAAAATATTTACTTCTTATACATTTGTCGGTGTTTTCCATTCCATAATAGCCTCAACTTTCACTGGATCCACAACGATACCTTCTCTAGAGATAATCTGTACCAAATAATGAATATTTTTTTCTGATAAAACGAACATTTTGATATCTTTCCGTACAACTTGTTTTCTCTTAAACACTGCAACAATAATCTCTGGTGTTCATCATGCTCCTCTCTCATCCGAGAGTAAATAAATATATTGTCAATAAATACCTGTACGAACTTATCCAAATACTCATGGAATACCCCATTCATTAAACTCAATTATACACCTGGGGCATTCATCAATCCAAACGACAATACAATAAACTCATTATGTTTGAATGTTTTCTTAAATGTTGTTTTAGGAATGTGTTCCTCTTTAATTCACAACTGATGGTATCCTAATCTCAATTCAATATTTGAAAATACTGTCACTCCCTCAGTTTGATAAAATAATTCATCAATTCTCGGTAATAGGTACTGGTTCTTGATCGCGGATTTGTTTAATTGACGATAGTCAATGGAAAGCCTCCATGATTTGTCCTTATTTCTTACAAAAATAACTGGTGCACCCCACAATGATATGCTTGGATGTATAAGTCCCAAATCCAAAAAATCCTTCAATTGCATATTTAACTCTTGCAATTCTAGTGTCAACATCCAATATGGAATTCTTACAGTTGGTTCTATACTAGTCTTTAGATATATAGTGAATTCCAATTCTCTTTCTAGGGGTAAACCTGGGAGTTCTTCAGGAAAACCATCATCAAAATCAGACACTACGGGGATTTTTTCTAATCCTTCTATGTCCCCCTTTTCGTTAAGCACTAAAATGGCATATAACTTACATGCCTTGTGCATATTTTTCTGTAGTTGTAGAGAAGAGATAAATATCAATGACACTCCCTGGCTTCTTCCTACAATTACTCTACTCTTTCCCAAATAATCAATCAAAATTAATCATTTCGTCCTATAGTTAAGTATCACGTCATGCAATTATAACCAATTGATTCCAATCACAATGTCGTACTATCTAAATATTATGACATACAATCTTACACTTTTGAAAAAATCACCCAAGTTAATGTTACAATCCTTAACTTTTCCTCCAAACTTTTTCTTGGCACCTGATGCCATTTCTACATATCTAAATTCATCTTATTTGATTTCCTTCACCTTAATTCTTTTAAGTGAAACACTAGATATAAAACTCTCATTAGATCTCGGATCTACCAAAACACTAAATTATTGATCAACTATCACACCTGAAGTCTCAAGCACTATAGACTGATGCTCGACCTGGCGATTATTAACCACTGCATGAATTTTGTGGGCCTTGCCCAAATCTCCCACTAGCGTATGTCCTATTGATCCGACAACTATTTCCTTCTAAATAGGAAAATATCTCTGGTAGTGTGTCTCTCCACAAGTCCAACAACTATTCTTAGGGTTGGTTCTCCTAGTCCAAGAGGAATAATTTGTTGGTCTAGGGTTCTGAGGCCCCGATCTATTCTACGAAAAATATCTAGACTCTTATTGTTGCTGAGGATGATGTTGTTGTTTCTACTGTGGTTCTATATATGGATTACTTTGAGTGGTCATCGGTCCACATGGTGTAGAACACATAGGTCCTCTAGGTATATCATTATGCCCAAAAGTCTTCCTAACAAGTGTCTGTTGCTACAGTGCTTGATATGGTGTCTATCATGTCTGTCTGGAAAGATTCCTACCTTGATCCCCACTATTCAACTCTTCTTCAACAATAAAATTTTTATGTATTTCATCGTGCAAATTTTGAGGCATCAGGATCCTCACCTTAACACGAATGTTGAAGTTGAGACCAAACACAAATTTGTTAACCTTTAATTTCTCAGTGTTCAGATGCAAAGAATATCTGAGAAACTCCATGAGCATGGCCTCATACTCTGGTACTGTACAATTTCCTTTTCATAAAGTGTTGAATTCATTAAGTTGGAACTCAATGAACTCCTTAGAAAGGTATCTCTATCAGAATCATTCCTCGAACAATTCCCATGACACGTCTTCAACGACCATGTTCAGTTGTGGTAAAAATGTATTCCACCAAATAAGCACACTCCCTTTTAGTTGAAAGACTGTCACATGGAGCTTCATGTTGGAGGTATAACCATGCAATGTAAAGAACATTGCCATATTCTCCAACCAATCTTTGATGGCTAAATCGTCCATCTAACCCATGAACTCGGGAAATTTTACCTTCTCAATTTCTCTATGAACACTACCACTCACCACAAGAGGGTTCTACAAAACCTCATTAGGAACAGACTCCCTACCCTCATCACAGTCAAGGTGATTTATAAATGCCTCATACATCCTATGAAAATACCTCATCATTCCCATGACGTCATCCACTACAACTTGTTCTTTCTCATTATCTTATTCTTTTCGCAGTGGAGAAGATCCCTCGGGTGTTGACGTACTTGGAGGAGGCATTCCTCTTCCTCCCATAGTCCAACGTCTACTCATTCTCCATCCTCTAACCATGATATCTTCCATGAAACAAATTCAAATTATATCAGCGATACATCTTTAACTATCAATATAAAACAGTGGAAGGTGTAACAGGTCTAGTGTCACAGATTTGAACCCTGCTCTAATACCACATGTAACAACCCTCATTTAACCACACCAAGGTAAGCGTATACAACGATGCAGTAAATTTTTTGTTTGTTTTCTTTAGATAAGAATGTTACGAATTTATCCATTACAAAAATTATATAAGTAAAGACAAGTAATCCACTATGAAAATAATAAGTAATCGTTCTAATTATTTTCAACATTACTTATATTTCCATGAACCATATTTAGCCACCTATGTGATATTACAACTAGTGACACAAGGATATAGATAAACTATAATAATTAATTATAAATCTCTCTCTGTATATATGTGCATATATATAATGAAATTATTAGTGCTATTCCAGATTCAAACTCATCTTTATTAATAGGAATATAGTTTCCTTATTTATTTAATTCTTAATCATAATTTCAAGGTGAAATAATTCAATACAACTACCGTTAATTTATTTTCGCAATCTATAATAAAATATTCGCGATACTATATGTTATAGTTAGTTCAGTATTTTTATATGTGGAATTTATATAATTTCCAAGTCTACATATTTTTCAATTCGAAAGGGTTTGACCAAGAATTAATCATTTTTTGTTCATTGAACTAGATTGCAATGTTCAACAACCCCTACTAGGTTATCTTCATATCTTATGGTAATTAACAATTCATGGTTACAGATTTATTACTATAATTTATCATTATCTTAGTAACAATCATAGATTACAATAGAAAAATATCCCCAATTTATGATAAACAATAATACAGGGGAAAAGACAGGTAACAGAATTTGGTCTAACATACGAGCAAGGACAATCGGTCTACATAATCGCATTTTCGGAAAAAAGTGAAAGCTATCATGTAAATATGATGGATCTATCTAAGGCCTAACTATGCCTCTGTATTTAACCTCCTTCAAAGCTTTAACCAACCCATTTTTTCTCATTAATCCTATTTATGACATATCAATGAAGGATGTTACTTGAACTCAAGGTTCTGGAGGAAATTGACCACAATACATCAATCCAAGACATATCTCAATAAAAACTACAATCAACAGTCGATCTTGTGGCAATAATAGAACATGTTTCAATGGTGAGGGTACAATTGTCTTACGATTCCCTATTAATTTACTCATCTGGACAGTTACAAAAGTTGAATTAAAAGAATCATTTTACCACTTAATTAAATGGAGGATTTATGTAGTAGAATCGCGATCCGGAAAGATGATAGTTCTGCACAAAAATTTAGTGTCATCCCCAATTAATTCGAGTTAGATTTACTTAAAGGTAAATTCACCCTCTTCATAGTGAGTGTTAAGGTAAACAAAAGGTTCAAAGTGATGGGAGCGCCCAACTAATTTGCAAATTTCTAATTAGGCAAAGATGATAGTTTTAACTTGACTATAAATGTCCATAGGAAGGAACTAACCCAAGAAAATCAGATATTAGGATGGCTTTAGACATAGAAGAGGTCGTTAAGACAGAGTAAAGAAATCAGGTGATCGACCCAACTAGAAGAGGGAAGTAAATTATTAACATAACTGAACGCTCAAGACTTTTGAGTATTGTCACAAAGGACAATCTGGTTCAATATTTAAATAGTAATCATATGTATAAAAGTTGCATAATGATTGTTATTCAAAAGGTGGAAATTTTGTATTAGTGATTAAAAACTTCAGATTGGAACTATTACTAGAACTGGTTGAAATTAGTAAATCACAGTCATAGAAATTCCACCATACTTTGGAGGTAGTTTAGCAAACGTGGGTGCTAAATTTGGTCATCTTGAGGGTGTTTCGTTTCGATGTGAACACCATCTTCTCACAATCTAATCCATCTCAAAGTATCTACTTCCCCAATTTATGCACCTTGCATTGGATACTTGACTTGTATCACAATTCGTACCTTCATTCCACTGTCAACTTAATTAAAAATCCATGATCAATATTAAGAGAAGGAATTCCCATTAAACAATAATCATGGAAGTGATGGTTTCACTTACAAAATTTTTAACGGATATAAGCTCATAAATAAGAAAACAACACAGTAATAACGAATCTACTTAACAACCTTATATAGGAACACCTAACACTTGTTTATTATCTTTTTAACCATAACATCTTATGAGTGTATCAAGGAGAAATTTATTTAATTAGGGACAGAAGAATCAATAAGAATTACATTTCCCACAATTGAAACAACATCAATTATCATCACTAATGATATTTGTTGTTGTCTATCTTGCAGTTTTTTTTATATAAATATCATGATCCAGACTAGTTATAAACGCAAATCAACCTGGTAAACTATTGTAAAATAATTTAATGTACGTAGATAATTATAATGTAACTAACTATACCATCGAACCATTCACCTTAGTATGCAAATAATTGTATGAGTGACATTCGGGAACTACCAATTTAATTTACAAAGTAAATATAACATTAATAACAAAACACCATCGCACTTTCCACATAATATAAAATGTTATGGGTGATATTCTTATTGCATATTACATGAGAGAAATTTCTTATAACAATTCAACATTAAATGTAGAATATTGCTTCTATTACGTTCAATATACATCAATGATTACATAATGAATATCAATTTTCTTCTAGATTTTTCAACTGTATGATAACATTTTAATGTACAATAAAATTTCTAAAACATAAAATACAGTAATCAAGGATTTGACGATGCTTGTGGATGATATCCAACTAGAATATTGCGTTACATTCCATTCCTTCACCTACCAACCCAATGACTTCATCGGTACCTCCCAACCAATGCTAGGCATACTCTTCTTGCCCCTTAGCCCCCCGAGCCACAAAGATGCCACACATAGAAAACCAGATCTTAATAGCACAACATGTCCCTCGCAAGGAGAGGTTTCCACCCCTTGCATAAGCTTGAACCCAACTCACACAAGTGAAACTTAGTCAATAGAAATTTCACTAGCATTTCATTCATCCAACATTAGGGTAAGTTCTCTCTTCCTCGCCATTTCTTTTATAGGAAAATTTTCAATGACACATGTTCTCTCATGCACAATTAAACAATTTTAAATAATTAAATTAACTATTATTCACCCACAACAAATGTCACACTCTCCCCAATTTGCACATGTTAAATCCCTTTTTAATTTAATTAAATACTAATTTTCCCTCACACCCACAATTAGTTCATATTTTTCCTCTTAGTTGTCTCTTAGTTCCCCAATCCCTCTTTTATCGTCCCCTAACTAAATCCCAGTTTAAGTTTATTAAGGATTGTAATGTACCCAACCACACAAAGGCCAGACTACATCACCTCAAGCCCACTTCTTGACTTCTTTTTTCGATTTCTGATCTAACTTGTAATTAATAAAGATGCATGCAGTATTCACATGCATATATCAAGATTCATGTTATGACATAAATAAATGAGACATATGTCATGCAAAAAAATAACCAACAAGCATGCATATTACAGATACAAATTTCTTAGATAAGTAAATACACAACAGAATAAATACACAAGAAAATATAACCATAATAGAGAGAACTTATATTTAATGAAATGAATTACCAACTGGATGCAGACCAAGGATGTTCCACCTAATCGTAGAAATTTTTGTTTCAATTCTTAACAATAGTGTCACCCCTGAGCCAGGGCTATGAATCCACAAGGACAGTTCTAGAATTTCACTCTACTTTCCAAACCAGTTAGCACTCAAGCTCTCACTAGATTTTCATCACCCAAAACAATCCAAAGTACACCAAATATATTCTACCTAGCCTACACAACCTAAGATAATGGACCCCCTTCTCTACCATGAAGTCCCTCAGGATGTCCATGTCCTTCCAGGGCTCTAGTGCAACTGGTCCATAATGTCTTTGATGGGAATCTCAGGACTCACAGATATGATCAAAACTGAACATAGGCCAAATCATCTCAAGCATGCAGGCCTTAATTCATGGTTGGAATACACCAGTAGTATTTACAACCAACAAAACCATGGATCCTCTCCAACATTTCATTTTCGTTTCCCCAAGCCAAGACACCAACAAGGAATTACAAGTGGGTGAAAGAATGTATGGAGTGAGAAAATAACAAAAGGTGTGAATGTCAAGCAATTGAGTGAGTGAGTGAATGAGTGAAGAATAAGCAACCAAAAGTAAAAGAACAAGAAACCCCCAAACAAACCAAGGATGTGTTTATGTAATTCTTGGAATTAAGGAATGACTTGGCCTTGCCCCCCTAAGAAGCTCATGTAACTATTATTCTCCATCAAAACAAAATGGGTAAATCAAGTATAAAATAAATACTTATCCCCTCAAGTCCCCTCTCTTGTGCAACCATAACTCCCTATAACTCTTTTCCTTGTCCGTCTAGCAGTCAATGATGTATTTATTATTAATAATGATCAAACATTACATTTCCTAGGCACACTTCCCTCCTTCAATTTTTTGGGCACTTTGGCCTTCTTGGATTAATAAAACACATTATTTAATATGGGGCTCAAAACCTAAGGTGTTACATCCCCTCCCCCCTCATTTTGGCATTGTCCTCACTGAATATAAAAAATAGAGATCAAAATCTCAAAATTTATTCAAAAAGTTGCGGGTACTCTGCCCGCATGGCATCTTCATGCTCCTGAGTAGCATCTTCAAGACCATAGTAGGTCCACTATACCTTTACAATCTCTATAACTTGATTCCGTATCATTTTGACTTTTTTGTCCAATATTTGCATTGGATGGACCTGAAATCCTCCCTCTGTCTCTACTTCAAAGAGATATTCTTGGGCTTAACTTTGAAAATAACATGCTCCCCCACTTTCAATTCTCTAGTTGTTCTATTCTTATCTGCATAAATATTTTTTCTATCTTGAGCTGCCTTTAAATTCTGTTTAATTCTAACCATCTGGTCTTCCATATCCTTGAGCAATTCTATCCCAAGTACCACTCTGTTTGCTAGGTTGTCCCAAATCATTGGAGTATTGCATTTCCTACCATACAAAGCTTCAAATGGGCTCATTTTAAATGAATCCTAATACCCATTATTATAGGCAAACTCAACCAAGTGCAAGTAATCTTCCCACTTAGATGGATTATTCATCACATACATTCTCAACATGTCTTCAATTACTCGGTTGACTCTCTCTATCCGTCCATATAAATGTGGATGGTATGTTGTGCTAAAGTTCAAATTTGTACCAAATCCTTTAAACAATACCCTCCAAAAATTGTAAGTAAACTTTGTATCTCTATCTGAGACAATTTCCTTCAGTATCCCATACAACCTATCAATTTCCCTAATGTAAATTTCTGCAATATTTTCTATTGTATGAGTCATTTTTACAGGAACAAAATGAGCAATGTTTTTCAATTTATCAATCATTACTATGATTGAATCATGTTGTCTTTTCGTCCTTGGAAATCTAGTTATAAAATCAATGGTTACCACTTCCCACTTCTTCTATGGAATTGACAATTGTTGTAGAAAAATTGTTGGGTGCCTATTCTCAACCTTCACTCTCTAACATTCCATACATCTGGAAATGTAATCAACAACATCTCTTTTCCTTCCTGGCTAAAAGAATTGGCTTCTTACTGCTGCAATTGTTTTATGGTAACCAGGATGTCCGACATATGGAAAATTATACATTTATTTTAATACCAAATTCCTAAGTTCTTCGGAACTAGGAACATAAATTATATTTTTATGCATAAGTAATCCATATTCCTTCATCTCATATTATTTAATTTTTTGTTGTACATTTTCTTGTTGTAAGCTTTCCTTTACCTGTAGGTAATGTTGATCTGTGACAACAACATCTAAAATTCTTCTCTTTAAATCTGACTGATGTATACTAACAATTGTAACATGCATGAGATGTACTCTTCTACTAAGTGCACCCACAAATTTATTTTATTTTCCTTTGATATGCTTGATGTCAAAATCATATTCACTTAAAAATTTCATCCATCTCATTTTCCTGGAATTCAAAGTTGGTTGTTCAAAAATATATTTCAGACCATACTGGTCTGTTCTTAGTTCAAATCTCTTCCCCATGAGATAATGCCTCCACATATTCAATGCATGAACAATGGCGACATGTTCCAAGTCATGTGTGGAATAGTTCCTCTCATGTTCTTTAATATTTCTGGACTCATAACCAATGGCATGTCCATTTTGAGAGAGGACTCAACCAAGGCCTTCCTTGCATGCATCTAAACATACCACAAAACTTTCATTTGGGTCAACAATATTTAAAATAGGTGCACTAGTAAGTAATTCTTTCAACATATTAAAGTTATCTTCACACTCAGATGCCCATTCAAATTTAATTCCCTTCTTTTGCAAGGAAGTGATGGGATGAGAAATCTTAGAGAACCCTACTATAAAACTTCTATAGTAACCAGCTAATCCCATAAAAGATTTGACTTCTGAAACATTCTTTGTTGTTGGCCATCCTCTATTGGATTCAATCTTCTCTGGATCCACTGCTATACCTTGTTCTGAAATAACGTGTCCCAAGTAATGGATATGTTCTTGGTGAAAATAACACTTATTAAGCTTGACATACAATTTATGTTCCCTCAATACCTTCAATACTAATCTTAGGTGATGTTCATGATCTTCCTCTAACTTAGAATAGACAAGTATGTCGTCCATGAATACTATGACAAACTTATCCAAATAATTTCCGAATATGCCATTCATTAAGAACATGAGGAAAACTGGTGCATTGGACAATCCAAATGGCACCACTACAAATTCATAATGCCCATACCTGGTTCTAAAGGTTGTCTTATTGATGTCTTCTTCCTTTATTCTTACCTCATGGTACCCTCATATCAAGTCTATCTTTGAAAATATCTTTGCCCCTCTTAGCTGATCAAAGAGGTCATCAATTATGGGTAGAGGGTACCTTTTCTTTACAGTAGATTTATTTAGTTTTTGAAGGTCAATACATAGCCTCAAAGTTCCATCCTTCTTTTTGAAAATAAGCATTGGTGCTCCACAAGGTGAAACACTTGGATGTAAGTACCCTTTCTTTAAAAACTCTTCCAATTGCATTTGTAATAATTTTAATTCTAGTGTACTCATTCTGTAAGGTGATTTTTATACCAGGGAAACTCCTGACACTAAATCAATAGAGAAATATATCTCCCTCTTTGGTGGTAACCCTGATATTTCTTGGAATACATATTCAAATTCTTGTGGTACCGAAAATTCTTCCAGGCTTGGCCCCTTTTCCTTTTTTTGATCCTCCACATGGGCTGCATACAATTGACATCCTTTTCTAAAACATCTCTTCAACTGTAAGGTTGAAATATCCCTTATAGAGACGGGTCTTGGAACTCCTTTCAAAGTGCTATGTTTTTCTTCTTCATCAAGACATGTAAATGTCTTGTTATGACAATCTAGGACAACATGATGCATGCCCAACCAATCCATTACAATTAGAATATCATAAGGCCCCAATGGTATAATATTTATATCAAAATTAGTATTCACACCATTAAGAATTATGAACCAACCTATGACCATATCATGGATTCTCCTTTTGGTTCCAGTGGCTAGCCAAACCAAACTTGATTTTTCAAGCTTAATTTTCTCCAAACGTAATCTATCCACTATTTTAGGATCAATGTAACAATGTCTTTCTCCTGAATCAATTAAAATATAAACATGTTTCTTAATGATCTTACCTTCCACTTCGATCATATTGGATTGGTACTCTGCTTTTCGATCATCTAAGGCTGCATAAATTATTCCCATGTATTCTATTGTTGTAGCCTCTTGGATATTGTGCATGGTCTTTGCTTTATCCTTTCTGTGAGGGAAATCCTTGTATAGGTGATATTCTTTGCATCCCCAAAATTGGATCAGTGGTATTACTCTTTTTCCCAAGGAGTCTTCTCTCTTGGACTAATCCTTAGCATATCATTCTTGATGATTTTTATTAGGGCTATTTCTATTAAAAGGAGGTTTGAATCCCTTCCTCCTATGATCATATTTCTCCTTCTTCTCATCCTTCCAATATTTCAGCATGGATTCTAATCCCTTTCCTTTCTCATACAGGTACTTATCCTTCCTAATGGTCTTAGTAAAAGTCCTAGGTTCATCATATTGAATATTCTCTTTATAAAAGGATGGAAATCCACTAAAAAACCTTTGTACTTTCACCTTATCATCTTTTATGAACCCCACATAATTTAGCAACCCCACAAACTTCTTTGCATACTCTACCATGGTCATGCTGCCCAACCTAAGTTCAATGAAATCATGCATTTTCTTGTCATAGAAGTGCTCTAAAAGGTACTCCTTATGAAAATATTCCTTGAACTGCTTCCAAGTGATCCTAATTTCATTAATGTGCTCAACCTTCTTCAACTGGTCCCACCACATAGAATCTTTTCCATTTAAATCGTAAGTGGAAATTTTGTCTTATAGTTTTGATGAGTAGTTATGCAATTGAAAATACCTCCTGAGTCCAAGAAATCATGCTTCAACATCATCTTCCCTTCCTCTTTCACCATCAAAGGATGGTGGCTTAAGCTTCCTCAACTCTCCTTGCAAATTGTCCAATTCATGTCTCCTTCTTTGGTTCCTAACAAGAGACACCTTTGGACTACTTATGCAATCTTCAGATGCATAAAATTTCCTTGCTGAGTAGGGAGGTGAGTGATGCCTATGAGTTCTATTAGCACTTGTTGAATAACTAGTTCTTCTACGATAATCTCTTCTTCCATGACATATTCCCTCTTCCTCATGTTTTGAGTTTGATCTATTTTTTGTTTACCTATGAAATTGATTTAAGCTTTGCATCACTTGAGAATTTATCTGATTTTGTTCTCTTATCAGTCTCTTATTGTCTTATTTGTAGCTCTACACTTCTCTTTTCAGGCTTCTCACAATCTCTATCAATGTTTCTTGCTCCCTTTTGGCCTGGTGTCTGTTGGATTATGTCTTTGAATTACTAACATTGATATTATAACCCTTTTCCTCTTTATCATGGATGGAATATCCTTCTCCTTCTTCCATTTCTTGAATACTTATTCTGAACTGAAATATTTAAACCCTGTTAATTCTTCAAAATGTGCAAGCAACCATTTTGTTATAATTATGCATATTAAGAAAACAAATCACCAACAAAGATATAGGTCCATTTTCTTCTCAATTCATGAAAAAAATATTATGATTATCCATCATATAAAACTTCCATGTTATCCTTTAGCTGATACAGAATTCAATTCTACATAAGCACTTCCTTCAAACCACTTTCCATGTGGCCATGACTCAAAACCATGGGCTTAATCACCCTTTAGTGCCCAACTCTATTTTTTTTCTACACATGAGCTGGAGAGAACATCATGTCTAAGAGGTTGGTTACCTTCTAGGCCCCTTTTTACCTTAGCATGGGACCCACATTGGGACCAAGTCCTCCAAAATTCATCCTTCGACTATTTTCTCTTGTCAACTTATGTTTTCCCTTGGAGTTATGATTTTTTGAACCCATCAATCATTCCACTAGAAAAAATACACAATCAAGACTTAATCTCCCATTGAATGGATAGTCCCTCCCCCATATGAAGTCTTCAATGAGATTTATGGCTGTGACCTAATCAGGCATTGCGAAAGATGACTCTCAACCAATTTGGAAATTTGGCGCTCTAGGCTCCAGAATATTTCCCTTCCCAAGTCTTCCACTTCCTCGGAGTGGAAACCCACTGAAGTAATTACATTGTTCATCCACATTTTATTTGGAATATCGACACTTAATCAAGCATTGGGATGGGTGGTCCTTACACACTTCATAATTTCGGCACTCTGATGCTTCAGAATATTTCCATTCCAGAGTCTACCACTTCCCCGGAGTGACAATCCRTTGAAGTGCTCACCCATCCTCCCTCTACTTGATCCAACAGTCATGAAAGGTCCCAAAGGGATCTCAGATCGAATTTTTGTGTGCCTTTATGAMTTTGGTTTTYAGAAAGTTTCATTGATAGAAACTTGGACACCCYCGGAGTAATAAACTCTTGAAGATGAMAMAACTCATTGATGTCACCTACGGTGACATGGACCCGTGACACATGATGTTCCACGTGTCACTAAAAAACAAAAAKATCAGGGTCCAAAAGGTACCAAATCTGGGTGACATGTGTCCTCASACGACACCCCTTCCACATGGCAGAAGCCACATCATCAACCACATGGATGATCCATAATCTGTGCTTCAAATCTGACGACCCGTGTAACTTCACAACTTTACACTTTTATGAATTTTACACTTCAAGTTCGAACTTCGATGACCCTCCACCACAGCTAGATCCAACAACCTACAACACTCACAAAGTCCTTCCCTCTATCTAATGGTTGACAGGAATTCCCTAGACTTTGACTCTCCAAGGCTCCGGGTGGTAGTAGTTCAACAAATTTTAAAACTCTCGGAGTGAAATCTCCTGAAGCGGTCAACATTAGGTGACCGCGATCAATGGGGGATATTCCCCCTCGACCCCATGCATCCTATTAGATCGGATGGTTTATGGGACTTAAAAAATATGGAATTCAGTAGTTCAGGCTTTCCTGCCTACCAAAATCATCGAAGCTATGAAGTCCAAAGTTTTTTCCTTTCCCACTTGGCTTCGATCGATAGGATAACAATTGATCAACTAGATCTGACGGTTGGGACTTAATATTACCCAACCTCTTGTTTCACCTTCATTGGATGCCCTATTTTAACCTTACCTTAGATCCAATGATCCATATCTCCCTTGATCCCATGGTGGTGATCATTCCCAAATTTGAAAGGGAGCGTCACTTTCCCATGATCCCTTAAAAAGGAGCTCTGACGCTCTAGCTTCTATGCAGACTCTACAATGCCATTCCTCCTGAGATTTACAATTTCAAGTTCATAATCGATCTCAACCATGAGACTTTGACCAAGAGATCCATCCCATACCATCCTGGTGTTTCAACCTGAGGCTCTGATACCAATATGTAACGTACCCAACCACCCACAGGCCGGACTACGTCACCTCAAGCCCACTTCTGGAATTCTTTTTCGACTTATGGTCTAACTTGTAATTAATAAATCTGCATGAAGTATTCACATGCATACATCAATATTCATGTTACAACATAAATAAATGAGACATATGTCATGAACAACAATAACCAACAAGAGTGCATATTACAGATACAAATTTCTTAGATAAGTAAATACACAATGGAATAAATACACAAGCAAATAAAACCATAATAGAGAGCATTTATCTTTAATGAAGCGAATCACCAATTGGTTGTAGACCAAGGACATTCCACCCAACCATAGACACTGTTGTTCCAATTCTCAACAACAACGTCACCCCCAATCTGAGGATATGAATCCACACAGATGGTTCTAGAATGTCACTCAGCTTCCCAAAATAGTCAACACTCAAGCTCTCATATTTTTTTCATCATCCACAACAATCCAAATTACACTAGCTCTCTTCTACCTAGCCTGCACAATCCAAGAGAATGGATCCCCTTCTCTACCATACGGTCCCTCAAGTTGTCGATCTCCTTCCAGGGTTCTAGTATAGTTGGTCCAGAATCTCCATGTTGGGACTCTAAGGACTCACAACTATGAGAAAAAATGGACACGGTACAAAGCATCTCAGACATGCAATCCTTGATTCGTGGCTGAAACACACCAACAATATTTATAGCCAACAAAACCATGGATCCTCTCCAACAATTTGTTTTCCTTTACCTAAGCCAAGACACCATTGAGGAAGGACAAGTGGGTGAAAGAATGAACAGAGTGAGAAAAGAACGAAAGGTGTGAATTACAAAAAATTGAGTGAATGAGTGAATGAGTGAAGAAGAAGAAACCAAAAGATAAATAATGAGAACCCCACAAATAGACCAAGAATGGGTTTATGTAATTCTTGGAATTAAGGAACCACTTGGCCTCCTCCCCCAAGACGCATATGTAACTGTTATTCTCCATTAAAAAAAAATAGGTAAATAAGTATAAAATAAATACTTAGCCCCTTAATCCCCCTCTCTTGTGGAATCATATTCCCCTATAACTCTTTTCCTTGTCTGTATAGTAGCCAGTGATGTACTTTTTATCAATAATTATCAAACACTACATTTCCTAGGCACATTTGCTTCTTTCAATTGTTTGGGTACTCTATCTTTCGTGGATTAAGAAAATACAATATCTAATACGGGGCTCAAAACCCGGGGTGTTAGAAGGACTTTTCTCTTAGTTAGGATATAGAGGTTGATTGACTTAGGATACTAACTCAAGATTGACAACCTATTCTCTCATGAATTTATTTTCTTTTATTTAAAAAATATTTTTATTATTTTCACACACATTGTGCACATGCCCAAGTTTTGATTATTATTCTCCTTTTATTAGACGTTCTTATGTCTAACTTCCCTTAACCCAAATTATAAGTTTTATTTAATCAAACATATAGACTTAGACTCTCTGTTAGGTTTTCTAGTTATAATTTAATAATAAAATGTAAGCTCTTTTCTAACAGAGTGTAAGCATTCATTTAATTTTCTAGGCCTTCTATATTTTTATTGACTCATATATATATATATATTATGTGACGTTCCCTTCAAGACCCACTTTTGTTCTCCAAGGGTGCCACTCACCATTGAATAGTTTGGAGCACCCCTTAGAATTCATCGTGAGCCATTGTCTCAGTCTACCCTCACAACATCGTGGACCTCTCGGAACAAGGTAATCGTTAACCTTTAGTTCATGTCACAATGAGAGTGCTAGTAGGATGAGACAGGGACACTGCCACACCTCTCCCTCATCCTTCTGGTATCTGTGTATGACCTTGTTACTCCATATGTGAGAGGATTAACAGTCGTCACCATGTCTACATCCACTGAAAAAGATAATTTCAATAATTCATATACATGAAATCCATACTAAATCATCATCAATTATATGTGTATAAATAAAGTACTCGAACCAAAATAAAAGTCCGCTCCCTTACTCAATCCAGAGTCCAAGGAAGTTTTTCGATGCCCTCTACATCCTCATCATGCCACATTTTGTGCACACTCAGGAAACCTCATCATAATACTTATCAATACTATACACCAAATATTTGACATATCAATTTCAACACTCAATCATAATCTAAACATATAAATCAAATTAATAATCATAATGTATTATGTTTAACCAGATCACTTGCATGCAAGTTTCCTCAAATAATAACTCAATGTGTAAATGTGATCAATAGAACTGGATGTTATAACCTTAGTTGTGCTAACCCTACGTTTCAAACCCCTAACCCTTTGTTTAGTTGGAACTTCCATGAATCGATTCTGCACTAAAATCTCTGTCCAACTATCATTCTTCTCCTATAGTTTAGCTTCGACTAGAATCTTGACTAAAACAAAATGAAATAAAATTCTTTCTGGGTTCCTATGGTTTCATTGTATTCTCAAGGCCATATTTTTCAAACTATTGAACAAGTAATATGGTAAATTGATTTCCTAAAATTGTATCAAGTGCAATAGCAATATGAGATGGTATAAGAACACAAGGCCATACTTACCTTCGTAGGTAACATATTTATGGATAAGCTATAGAGTGTCTCTCCATTTTTCTTCAATGTTGTTTGTGGCATTCACTTGGTCCAGCTCGAATCTTGTTTAGGATATTTGAGAAAATATTTCCATATATCTCCCTTCATCTTATGATTTTTGAACCACTTCTCCCATATTCTAGGTAATTTGGTAGCTTGACAAATAAAATCTTCTGAAACATGTAGATTAATATCTCCAATATGGGTTTGAGTTCCATCAAACATTTCAACAAATTATTTTGTTACATGCTTATCATAGCCTTTAAATTTATATAAAAATGACAACCATGCCACCTTTATGAGCCTCCTTTAGCATTTTGGAAATGCATCCAAGAGCTCTGTGTCAACTGGTTCATGTATGCTTACGAGACCCATTCTCAATTTGCAATGTTAGAGGAAATGTTGGTCTCAAAATAAACTCTTAATCAGAATGAATAGAGAGAGGAATGATACTATTGTTATATCAAATTTGTATGAGGGGAGAATTAGGAAAGTGGTATGGTTTATGATTATGCTTTTTATTTAAATGATGAAAAATGGTCATTTCAATAAAAAAAAGACGATTTCCAAGGAATATTCAAATAAACAATATCACCCATAAATGATTTGAGTCGTAGCTTAGGTGATTTCATAAGAATTAACACTTTAATAATGCACATCGAAATAAATTTTTGACACACACACACACATAATCATGATAGTTAATGTTAATCTCATGTGAGTGATGATAGATTATGGTAGGTTTTTAGGGGTATGAAATGAAAGCGGTAATATAATAAAATGATAGAATGGAATAAGATATATCATATGATTATAAACAAGGTAGGATAAATGTATATCAAGACTTGCTTATAATTTTTCCAATTTCTTTTACATATTTCACAATTCCCATAGCAAACTTAGTTGAAAAGTCATTTACCTTTGATTTAGCTATAACCATGATTTTTATCACCTTTCTTTTTATTTAAGTTGGAGGAGGAACTATGAACCAAATTTGACTTTGATGTTGACATCAACTTCTTTCTTTGTTGAATAAAGAATCGTTGTTGTCTATTGAAAAATCTAGAACTGCTAATGACTGATCTAAAACTTCAAAATTGTTGATGATGAATTTCATGACATAATGCATTAAATTATCGCATTTGTGCCATGAAAACCATGATACATACTAGATTTGAAAATAATTTAACTCCTAGACTTTTCTCAAAAACATTTACAACAGAATTCTGGTAGCTACCGAAAAACTTTATAACCATTGAAAGTCTAAAAAATTTAGGAATTAGCTTGATCTAAATATCCTCATGTGGAAAAATTTGAACAATAATCTCTAGAATTGAACTAAATTGATATGCAACTTCCCTATTTCAATATCTATCTATAGAATATCTAAAATGTTGAGAATCAAATTCTCAAATTATGAACATGAACTGAAAAAAACAAACTTAGTCATTCTAAAGACAACTAAAATATTTATTTCTAAAAATACCATATTGAAACTCTAAAACTACGAAAGCTTATAAAATATATAAACTTTTAATATGGAGCAATAAAGAGAAAAAACTGTATATTTGTATGTTTCATTAACTGACTTGAAGAATTGATTTTCTACAATCTTATTTGAAAAATAAACTTTGCTTGCTAAGAATCAACGGATGGAACAATGAAATGATGAACATGTTCTTTTGAAGAATCCCGTAGTTATTTTGAAAGGAATTGAATTATGTCTGCTAGATCACTAGTTTTCAAACATAAACCATGCATGGTTGCACTAGTAAATTGGTTTTCACAAGCTACACTCTTATTTTTATAGAATAATTTGTCCACAATTTTCTCCAACAATTAGAAATGGAATTAATCATTATCTCCATTTCTTATTGTTTGAGCATATTGTGGAAAAATTATTCATTTTTAAAATACTTTTGATATATTCTTAATCTATGTCCATTTACTAGAAAAAAAATTCCCTCTTCGTCAATAGTATTGATCTTCACTAATCCATTATAAAAAAACCGTCTCTATCTCATATGGTCCTAATAAGTGAGTACTTAGTTTTCCTTTAAATTTTTTAAATTTGGAATCAAATAAAAGATCGCAGTCACCTAGTTTGAATTTCTTCTTTCTAATGAAATTGTCATGTCATTTCATTCTCTGTTGTTGGATGATGGTGGTGTGTTCAATTGCATCCTATCATATCCCATCCAATTCATTGAGTTGTGTTATATTGTGTTGCTGAGCATCTGGAAGATTCATTCCTATCTTGTCCATTGTCATGAAAGTTTTTATTTGGAACTTAATATGGAGAAAAACTTGTTGACCATATACTAGTTCCTATGGTGTATGCCTGGTTGTTTTCCTCCATGTAGTATGGTATTCCCAAAGTACCTCTAGAATTTGATATTCCCAATATCAATGGTCCAGTTGAACATTTTTGGTTAATATGACTTCAAGAAATTTATTTGTAGATTCCACATAACCATTGGATTGTGGATGATATGGACAAACTTATGGTGCTTGATATTGTATTGCTTTGTAATGTCTTGGACAAGTTTTGATGTAAACTAAGCACCTTGATCTGTGACAATTTCTCTTGGAGCACCAAAACAAGTAAATATATCCTCAAATAAAAAATACACAACACCTTGTTGAGTATCATGAAGAAGAGGTTTAGATTCTACCCATTTAGTAGCATAATCATTACATACCATAATATATGCCCTTTTCCTTGAAATTGGATCAATAGGTCCTACAAAGTATAGATCCCATTTTTCAAAAGGCTCTATGAGTATTGTTGGTAGCAGACCGAATTAGAAAGAAAGTCTATTTTGGGAAGTGTTGTTCCAGAGTTTGTACTTAAGGCTTAGAAGTACAGTTTTTAGGCATCCGAAAGTGAGTGAGGGGTAGAGAAGGAAGAAATGTCAACCTTTAGCAAGGGAAGATAGGGTTGATTTCTAGGTTGTCATATAGCTTCCAACTATTCCTGGATGTTTATGTCCCTTTCAATCGTTTCCCATGAACGTTCCAGTTTGACCCGAGTAGTGGCTGTTTTAAGAATAGTATCAAAAAGATTCAAGGCAATATGTGTTTGATCTGATAGTCCGGGTTGGATATTAGGTTGTCTTGTCAAAGGGACAATCATAGAGGAATAGAATGATAAGAAAATCTCAAAGAAATTTTAGATGCTGACTTGATTTCGGTCATATAAAGGAGAGTTTACAGCTCCGATAGTGAAAACAGGGTGCAAACCAAAGTCCCTTTCCCGTAACTGAGTTATATTTTAATAAATGTGTGTGAGGTGTAAGAAAACATTAAGTTGTCTATCATGTAAGGCTCCTATCAAGGGAGAATCTCACTTATAAACATAAGAAGAAAAAGATAAAGAAATAACTCGATGAAGCATAAAATATATATAGAAATCTAAAATGTTCACTGGTCTTATACCTGTTGATAGCCGGTACAGAGGAAAAATGGTAAACAATATAGAAAACTAGAATTTATTCACTATAGTTGAGGTTGTACTAAATTATAGCGAAGCATTCATTAGATACATATATGAAATGAAACGAAAAATGAAATATAAGGAAACAAACTCATAACACAGTCGTGACGGAATCGAGAATCTTCGGATTTGCTTTATATTAACTCTTGAGGGAGAAAACTCTGTATTACAATCGACCCAAAAAGGTCCAGTCCTTGTTCTTTCCTTCTATTGTATATTTATACAGATTTACATATGATGGAATCTCAATCGTTCCAGGATTTTTCAGTTACAACAAGAAAGAGATCAATCGTTTTGTTTCTTTATCTCTGTCTTTATTTGGTACCAGAAGCTTGCCCTCTCACATGCTCGATACAAGTGACACATCTTTCCACCAGCCGAGATAGCAACCTTGAAGGTTCCGCTTGAAAATTGGCCTAAAAAATGTAACAATCTCTGACTAATTGCGGCAACCTTTCTTCCATCTGTTGGTCTAGGTTGTCAATAGCACACAATTGCACACTTGATTTAATCATACATTTATCTATTTGAACTATGTCCGCCATAGTTACTTGTGAGATTTCGGTCGAATATCTTTCTTCTTTTTCGTTTATATCAAGTGAGAGTTTCATCATATCGATTTGGCTCAACATCTCAGCATTACTCTCGCTATCAATGCCTAACAGATTTCCATCTATGGAACCAAAAGCTTCTTCACAGGATTTCCTTACCTTCTTGGCTTGCGTTTTGCCTTCTGATATGCTGCGTTCCCATTCTTTCAACAAAATATTACCTCGAGTCTATTTTGAAATGGAAAACTTAGAACTTCTTCCTGATTCCCTRTTTTCTGTAGCTATTACAGCCTCTTGAAATGCGACCCGAGCTGCTCCAACTTCTCTCTCTYTGACAGATAAGTTTTCTAATACTTGATCAATAAGCAGACAATTGTCCYGAATCATCTCTACCTTGGCGAGTAAACTTCGCTGGGCTGCAGAAAATCTACTYCGAATCTCCATAGCCTAGGACTGGAATATCCCGATATTTATGATTTGGCTTTCGGMAAACTCTAATCTAACCTGTAGCTRCTCAATCAAGTCTTTTTGCTGGCCCACCTGTATCTGACTGGTCTGAGCTACCAGCTCTGCTTGTTYGAGCTTAGCTTTGAGTAGCTCAATTTCCTTTTTGTCGGCCATTCTTGCTTGTTCTATTCCTACGCTTGCCTGGTCCTTGGCARCCTCCTCTGCTATGGCTAGTTTATCCTCTAAGGTTTTGATGAGGCGATTTTTTCGCTTCAGTTGATTTTTCAAAACCCCGACTGAAAATTGGTTTGTCATAGCATACRCCCCTAATGTCTCAGCTATTTATGTAGMAAACTCTTCTTTCTTATTATATTTCCCATCGGTCAACACCTTGAACTTCTTGGCTGTTGATCCCTCTTCTTGATAGAATTCTCTTTTTACCACAAATTTTCTCTTTTTATCAAAAAAGAACTCATTCGGAGGGAGCTATTCTATCCTTATAGGTCTCAATTCTTCGTTGAAAATCCACCTTGCATCTATGTTCCCTTGAGTTGACTATAAGGGAGTAATGGAGGTGATGAGATCTCTGATTTTCTTAGCTGACTGGCCTGGAGTGGTAACTGGAGTCTACTTTTTCGGCGGATCAAGAGTTTCTATTTTCGGTTTCAGACTCTTAGTTTGCTCCTCCCCGTCCTAGTGTTCTTCTTTTTTGGGTGCTGAATCTTTTGAGCCCTTGGCTTCTTTTTGTTGCACCTCTACTGTTATTAGATTTTCACCCCGTAATACTGGGGGAAGAAAACTCCTTCGATGTTCTTGGAATTTCAAAACATCAGCCTTCTTTAGGAGCCAGGGCTTGTATCTGAGCCAAAACCTTGACATAAGATCTTGTGCCTTGAAAAATGTCATCCGAGGGTGAATTTTCATGCTCAAACCTTTTAAGACCGTAATTTGATAAGTGGTTACTTACGACCCTCTGTGGATCGTGCTTTTTGAATTCAACATGAACCAATTTCAGGTCTTCCAGGGCTCTGCCTCCACTTTAGCATGCCTGAAATCTAACAAAGAATAGGAATGCAGATGAATAGGAAAAGGTGGCCATACCTTCTTAGAATATCCCTTAAGCTCCTTGCTTATGCCATCGATTATAGTTTTTGTATAGAAACCTCATGGAAATCCAACCTATCAGGTATGAATAAAGGCAAGGCATTTGGAGGATAAAAAGTGCCAAAAACACTGAGATATGAAAATTCTGCTTCCACGTACTAGTCAGCTACACTGCTCAGATTTATCGCAATACTGTATGAGATCCTGGGTGGTGGGTGGTCGAAGATAGTGACATGCAATGGTACCATCACCTAGTTAAAGATTTCATACACAAAATATGAGGCTTTGTCTTCCCACATATTTGAATGGTAGACGTGGATGGGCTCAGCCTTTGATGGATTCCAACTCCAACTCATCAAAGGAAAAGGTGTGAGAAAAAAAACAGCGTCCATGATATACACGGACATAAAGAATGAAGCAATCTTTCTTCTCTCCCTCTACGCTTGATACTCTGTAACTCGACTGGTCAAGCTATCAGACAGTAGTTTAGCCGAGTCAAAGGAACATTCTTCGATTACCATGTGAATTAGAGGGACCCACTGAAGGAAGAAATGTGTGGTGTCCTCTCTCCCATATAGTCTGCAGGTCATCATAGAGATATATTTGAACTGTGGTTCCATAGAAGCTATTGAATATATACCATTACTGTCCGCCCTGAACTTCGTAGTGTGTGAAACCCAATCTTTGATTAAACCAGACATAGTCTTGTCGTATTGCACACATTCCTTTTGTTTAAAATTCTCCAGGAATTTGGCATTGTAAACAAAGTTCGACACGGCTAGAAACTTGTACATAGCCTACAATTGTTCAGGTCTGAAAGTCCCAATGGTGACCCTCTACTCATTGATGATGGTTCTGGTTGGTATATCTACATGGTCTAATGCCCACCGGACCATATAGTAATAAGGGAGAAGACGAGGTCTAGCTGCCACTTTATGCAATTGAGCCTGGATGATAATATTATTCTTGGTGATCAGGTCGTCTTTTTCATTTCCACTGGAATCATCCGAAATATATACCAATTCAGACTATAGAACCTCAGGAATATGTGACCAGGTCCTGATAGAGTCGACACTTCGAGGTGAAGTATCAGAAACATTGTCTGAACCTTGTCCTGAAACCTCAACATTGGCTTTAGATGCTTTTCGTGGGGCCATGGCAGGGGATTCTTCTTTATCTCTCCTATGATAACAATATGTATACATGTAGAAATTAGTTTTCTCTATAAAGGTTTGCTCTGCGTAGAATAGAAATGAAATTTGTGACAATAAATGAAATATCCATGCGTTCGACCATTTAAAACTAGGTTGTCCTTAGGAATAGAACGGTCAAATCGTTCTTAATTTTAGCAATAAAAACCAAATCCTTACTCGTCGATTCGCCTTGTTTCCAATTAATGTCCTAGATTTTAACAGTTCGTAATGCAAGTTGGCGCAGGAAAGCTTAAAATTGCCTCGGAGGCTGTGCATATTAATTTTCGTATCAAAACAATGAAAATGCTAGCTTAGCTTGATTAATCAGTCCTTTTTAAATGTTAATTAGTCTTTTGGCACTTGCCTCATCGAGAGTTTTCACTTTAACCCTTTACACCTCCAAAACCCGAGATTGCAACAATTAGCTTTGATTAATACAAAACGTAACCAAGATTAAGTGTTTAATTAATTACGTTTCTATTTTTATCGCGGCTTCACGACTTGGGGATTCGAAGGTATAACATTTGAGGGAAAACACACCGAGTTGAGAAATCCCGACAGATCTTAACCACGGCTAAACCTTTTACCTTTAACATTAACCCGGGTTACTTTAACAATAATCTTGCGGTTTCGGTTATCAGGGTTATGACGATAATACTTTTGGAGCTAGAAAATGCCAAGACACGAAATCTCGATGATGCTTAGCTGCGGTTTAGAGAATTTTTACTCTTGGTAATGATCTGGGTAAACTTTTTAAGACTATTTCATCGTTTCGCCCCTTGGGATTTGTAAACTATGTGATCTATAACTTCCGACATGCGACATCCCAAGTTTAAAAGGTAGAGACTCGTTTAAATGATAAAAAATAAATCTTGCCTTAAGAGTATGATAACCGTCACTATTTGTGTGATGAGACTTCTGATGTTTTGGGAAAATAAAGGAAATATGAAAATCGGCTTTCGATTTCAAGCATTAAGATATGAAATTTTAAATAGGTTAAAAAAAACAAAGGCGGCTCCAACAAGAAGAAAGGCATGCAAGAGGAAAGCGACAACTAGAAGGAAAAGAATTACACGAGCATGCATGGAAGGCCTAACGACGCTAGGGTTATGGATTTTTTAATTCATTATAATAGTTGATGATCCATGAACAAATATAAATAGATACATAGGAGGTGTAGGTAAGGATTCAGTTCTGTAGTTGGAGAGGGTCGGACTATGGAGTGTTACTCATGTGAGAAGGAGCAACTAGTCTGTAACACAACTATAATTCAATACCCTTTTTTAAGCTTTTGAGCCGAGGGAGAGAAAAGTAACGAAGACCTTGAGGGTTAGATTGCAGGATGAGGATCCTGGTGCGATCTAGTCAGCCTCATAAAGGTTGTGGAGTCTGTTTTGTGAATGTATGAACAAAGTTGTAATGTGTGTGACGTCATATATGATAGAACCATAATAAAAGATCTTAGGAGACAAATATTTATGGACGTACCCTAGGAGGGGGTGAACCACGGTAAAACCTGTGTTATGTGATTGAATGCTTGAATCTCTTTTATTATCTATGAGTAGATGTTAGAATAATGTATGAATGCATTAATGGACTTGATTACATTTCATGCATGAATGAGAATGACAGTATATTTTTTTAACAATTAGATAGATCTTATAGATCACAAATCACAGATCCCCATTCAATCATGTACTGCAAGAACTTGAGTATTGCAGTCACCCATTAAGACTATCTCGGGTGAGACAACATAGTGCACTCTATGTACTGCGTTGCCTTCTGGTTTACCAGGAGTGCCGATAGTTTTAGAGGCTTTGTTGGATCCCTAGTAGACCTGAACCTAAGTCAGATCATGTTAAAGGTATAATTTAAATAAGCAATCAAAAAATGGTTCCATTGTCAGTTGGAACAACATAGGATTGAGTGGATGAGATCTATTGAAAAGCTGTTAAAAGAATGTAAGATATGCAAAAGGCATGTCAAAATAATATCGAATCAGATGACAAGAAGGTGAGAGAATGTGTCACTATAAGGGGATGTTGAGATCATGGAATCCCACAAAAGCAGAGATCGACATCTGGATGAGAACAAAGGATCTAGAGTGTGCACAACAAGATAACAAAAACCCTAGAGTAACACCGCAAAAATATCTTGAGAAGTATGTGTTTGCTGATCTGCATGAAGTATTTTTCTGTGATTATCCACACTTATTGCAGTAGTGGAGATTGAGGTTGAAAGAAAACCATGCAACAAATCAATTCTAATAGTTGGAGTGGTCCTCATTTCAAATCGCGTAGTTATAGCATGTGAAAAAAAAATTCACCCGTGAATTAGATTTTTGGCTCGACAATATTGTAGCAGGATTTATAACAAAATTTGCAGTAGATACCATGAAGTCATAGAGCACAACAGAGAAATAGTTTCTACGCGCGCCTTGAAGAAGGTATATTAGATCATTGTATACTTATATTAAGATATTTCTCTATAAAAAAGGTGTAATGACAATGGATTCAGACAACTAAACTTCCCTGCGTGCAAGGGGGAAGGGGGGAAGAACTGAGAGAAAAAGGAGAAATGGAAGGAGAAAAGGAAAAAGGAAAGAAGGAGGAAGCCTTGGACCCAATCATGATGGACGATGACCAGATCAAGTGGATCATGGAGATAGCTGGAAAGACGCGTAATGGAGTACCCTAAAAATACAAAGTGAACACCAAGAAGAGAGCCATAGACTCAAGGGAAGGCTTGGAAAGTGATGAAGAGGAGGTAGAGGATCTCTGGGCTGTAAAGAAGATTGAGGAAATATTATGCACAAAATATGAGAGGAAGACGATAGGTCCAAGAGAGGGAAGAGAAGGAAGAAATCCTATCCATATTAATGTCAGTTTGGAACCCATAAACACATGTGTGACTGATACACCAAAAATAACACCACCATTTAGACAACTGAATTTTGGGAGAAGGAAGACAACATGAAGTACATATACACAAGGAACAAAAATTGGGGGAACCAGTTCAAGAATTATTAGTCAAGTATCTACACCATGCAGAGGTAGTAGTTCATCATTTAGGATGGCAGGACATGATCCCACCATCAGGTTACCATAATTCAAAGGAAAAGTGTCGGAGGACCCAAAGAAGCACCTGTTTATCTGTGAAAAGATATGGGAAGAAAAACATATCACAGACGAGGAAACTAAACTTGCACAACTAGCGATCACACTAAGGGATCATGCATTGGATTGGTATATGATCTTAGCCACAAAAAATCCACCAAGGACAACCAAAACTATTGTGTATATCAAGAAATTGTTGATAAATGAGTTTCAGAATCCAAGTTCAAAGGACCAATACATGAATGAGATGATATAAATTATATAGAAACCAAGAGAATCCATATGGAATATTGAC
>JZKD02S1904281.1:40062-55942 GCA_000966675.3 Picea glauca
TAACATATGACAAACCCATTTTGACTAAGGACTCCACCAAGTCCTTCATTACATGCATCAGTGCATATGATGAAATCTACTTATGGATCTGCGATCCTTAATATTGGAGCATTTGTCAATAATTGTTTCAAGTGTTGAAAACTTTTCTCACAATCCAGTGTCCATTGAAACTTCACTCCCTTTCTTTGAAAATAAGTTATTGGGTGTGCAATCTTTGAGAATCCTTCAATAAATCTTCTGTAGTAGCTTGCAATACCCATGAATGATCTCACCTTTTCCAGATTCTTCAGTGCAAACCATTCTCTAATGGCCTCTATCTTCTCAGGATCCACTACTATCCCATCCTTTGAAATGATATGCCCCAAATAATGAATTTGTTTATGATAGAATGAGCACTTGCTCAATTTGGCATATAAATGATGCTCCCTTAATACTTGCAACACCATCCTCAAATGATGTTCATGCTCTTCTTTTGAATTGGAGTATAGAAGAATGTCATCCAAAATGACAATGACAAACTTGTCCAAATATTCTCAGAAAACACCATTCATTAAGCACATGAAAACAGTTGGTGCATTCAACAACCCAAATGGTACCACTGTGAACTCATAATGACCATACCTTGTCCTGAAGGCAGTCTTTCTAATATCTTCTTCTTTAATTCTTACCTGATGGTATCCAGATTTGAGATCTATCTTTGAAAATATCTTTGCACCCTTCAATTGATCAAAGAGGCTGTCAATCCTTGGTAGATGATACTTGTTCTTAATAGTCACTTTATTCAACTGTCTGAAGTCAATACAACCTTAGTGTTCCATATTTATTTCTCACAAATAAGACTGGGGAACCCCAAGGTGACACACTTGGGTGTATATACCCGTTCTTCAGAAGTTATTCAAGATGCATCTGCAACTCCTTCAATTCTGGTGTACTCATTATGTAAGGAGTCTTTGATAATAGTGTTGCTCCAGGCATAAAATTTATAGAGAAATCAATGTCTCTCCTTGGGGATAGTCCGGGTACCTCATTGAACACATATTCAAAATCTTCCAGGACTGCATAATCTTCCAAATTTGGCACCTTATCTCTAGGTGTCTCTACCAAATGAGTTGCAATTATTTGACATCCTTTTCTATAACATCTCTTCAGCTGCAATGCTGAAATTTCTCTAATGGTTACTACCCTGGGAATTCCTTGTACCTTCCTTAGTTTCCCTTTCTCATTGAGGAAAGTAAATTCTTTGTTGTGACCGTCTAAGAGAGTGTGATGTTGGTCCAACCAATCCATCCCAATTAGACAGTCATAGGAACCTAAAGGAAATATGTTTAAATTTTCCTTGGTGTTTAGTCCATTCATGTATATGAGGCATGACTTAACCATCTCATTAACTTTTCTTCTATTTCCTGTAGCAAGTTGTAGCAACCAGGATTTCCCATGCTTGCTTCCTGGTAATTGCAAACTTTCCACCATATTAGGTTCTATATAACTATGACTAGCTCCTAAATTGATTAAAATAGCAAGTGTTTGGTTGCTGATCATACCTTCCACTTCAATCATGTGGGACTGATACTTTGCTTGCTTGTTGTCCAAGGATGCATAAATCCTTAGCACATATCTGCCCATGTCCTCCACTATTTTAGCTCATTGTACATTGTGAACAGACCTACCGTTTTCACCTTTGTGAGGACAATCTTTGAACCTATGGTCCCCTTTACAACCCCAACATTGCATAGGTGGATGTCTTGGCCCTTGACTCCCTGTGTCAATAGTTTTGGATTCTTTAGGAGTTTTCTTTCCTTGTGGATTATTTCTGAAGAATGGTGGCTTAGCTCCCTTCTTCCTCTGATCCATATTGAATTTCTTATTGTCTTCCTAAGCCTTTTGGAAATCTGGCCTTACTTTCTGTTGATCATATAGAAATTTATCTCTCCTTATGGTATCTTCTAATGTCTTTGGGTCATCATACTATATTTTTTCACTGATGAATGATGGAAATCCACTTAAATACCTTTGAATTTTGATTGTCTTATCCTTTATGAAAGAGACATACTTCAATAGTTCTAGAAACATTCTCTCATTTTCATCTATGGTCATACTTCCAAGCTTGAGTTCAAAAAACTCTTTCATTTTCTTGTCATAGTATCTCTTAGTCAAGTACTTCTTCTCAAAATACTTCTTGAATTCCCTCCAAGTAACACTTTTCTCTACAATGTGTCGTACCTACACAAGTTGATCCCACCACATGGAGGCTTTTCCTTTGAGTTGATAGATAATGATTCTACCTTCTGCATAAGAAGAATACTTATGCAATGGAAAATAATTCCTCATGCCTAGTAACCATGTTTCTACATCTTCATCCTTCTTGTGCTCACCATCAAATGTAGGAGGTTTGATTTTGTTCATTTCTCCTCATAGCTCATCCACCCCATATCTATTATACCTTCTCATAAGGGATAGACTCGAGTTGTTGCCTGTTCTCTTATTGGAATGCCTTTGGGAATGATGGTGATGTCTACTAGCACTTTTTTCCTTTATTTTCTCCTCTGAAGGTTTGTGACTCCCATATTCACTTGAGCCACTCTCCTTAACCAATTTCTTTTCTATTTTATTCAAACCCTCTAATAGCTTCATGTTGAAGTCATCCTGCTACTCTTTGGCTTTCATAAGCCTTTCATTATCAGCTTTATGTCTTTGAACATCCTTCTGCAAATTCTTAATGGTTTTAGCCATTTTCATATCTTCATTCCTTTCTTCTCCATGTCCATTCGAGTTCATTCCTTCCATGCCCAAATGGGCATCCACCCTTCTGATCTCATATTGTTGACTATAATTCCCCTATGCTTCTTCCATTCTTATGGATTCTGCACTAGTTTGATCTGATCAAGTTGTTGTTAATTTTGCAAAACGTGCAACCATCGAAACTTATCAGGTTAACAATTCAGCAATTTATGAGAATATGCACCATTTTGATTCAATATACACATCATAATTATCACTCCCAGTTTTCTGGTGTTATCACCACGATAATTCTAGATAAGACCTAAGTCTCGAAAACACAAACATGTAGTGCCTTTCGAGATACACTTGTGCAAGAAGGTGGTTTGTTGAAACCACTTTCTCCAAGACGCAGTATCACATGTCTCAACATGTCAAATCCACCACTTGTGGAGAGGGCGATGGCTTAGTCAGATCACCCTGCTTCACTTGTTCGATACTTCACAGCCATGTGACATCAACTGAACGCAACCATGTAATGAACTCAAAAGATAATCATTCGAAATGGATTGGCCGGGCATGGAAACCCAACGCTCTTGTACGTAATCTGTCTACGCTTGATAAATGGAATTCTATAATTACCACTTCCCAAGTATGAAGATATCTACGTATCCATAACCGAAGTAATCTCCAAACTGCTCTACTTTCTTCTCTCTGTAAAAGCACCTTTTGGTATCTACAACCTGAGATACATGGACAAGGATAAATCAAGTGAGACTGGTTATTCGAGCAACATACTAGGATTTCCTGTGAATCAGGAGGAAAGGGTCCTTGTGCACATCCTATAAACTAAGTTTCACACAAAGCCAGTTATAGACTCATTGTTGGAAGTCAAGTTGAATCCCACTATGAATGATTTAGTCATCAATAGGCCAACCGCTAAAAAGAAAAAGAGCAAGCAACATATGAAGGAGGAATCTACAGCTGAAGCGGCCAAAAGTGTTGGAGAGAATAAACCAATGTAGTTATATTTTTCCTTAGAGGTAGAGATTGCTAAGATGAAGTAAGTCTTCAACTAAAATAAGCATGTCTTAGTGAATTTTGAACAGTTGATAGCGGAGGTAAATAGTACTAGAGATGATAGGTATGTTCTTTAAATGGCCCTTTTCACAATAGGCTAACTGTTGTCATCCCCCTTTTGTAATTTTGTGATTAATACGACTATATAAATATAGAAATAGATTTTAGACTGTTTTATTACAATTTCTATCCAGTGAGGTTATGAATCTTGTTTTTTTTATAATAAGTTTTTCTTGTAATCTTATATTTTATTTTCATTTGTCTAAATCGAAGGAAATTAAAACTCGAAGTTCTTTTTAATTAATGCTTCAATGTGGTTGTGTGTTTCTTTTTCTTTTATTATTATGCAATTTAAACTCAGACTCATCACCTTCCAAGCGACTTCCCGCACACTAAAATTTGACCTGTTCATTTATATTTATCATGCATAGCGATATCAGAAGGTAAAATTCTTTTCTGCCCACCTAAATCTACTGTGCATTTCTTCTTCGTCACACCAACAACTTATGCGCACTACTCTTGTGTTGTGCGTCAATATCCACTGTGTACAGTTTTGGTACCACGCACTGATATTCCACATGCATTTCATCCTATGCATGCACCATGTCAAGTTTAACATATTCCATAGTGCCCAATTATCTGCACACACTACTGAATACACCATCGCAAAACAACTTATACTCATACATATGCGCTTACCAACAAAAATCCTCTGCGTTAAGAAATACTTGCACACCCCATGTGCACATTACTATGTGTATGCTCACCGTGTAAGGCTACATTCAGCACGTGCATCCTCACATAATGATATTTTGCGTAGTGCCACAATTTACCGTGCCCACTGGCACGCCAACGTTTTTTCGTGCAGTGCCAAAATTTACTGCGTGTGCCAGCACGCCAACCTTTTTCATGGATACTCCATGACTTCAATTTTTGGTCACCTTGAAGTTACTCTTCTGTGAATATTTTATTCAACTGAACCCCTCTGGCCCATCCAAGCTCAGTGTTGAACTGAATCTTTGATACCAATCTGTAACGTTCCCCTGACCACCCGCAGGCCAGGGTATGCCACTCCAGAGCAACCTCTCATGCTCTTACACCAGTCGGTAACATTCCCATCCTTTTAAGGTCGGACCATGCTACTCTAGGGAAATTTTTCATTCCCTTACTATGGAACATACGGTAACATACCCAGTAGTCAACTGAGCTATGCCACATAAATTTACTCTTTAAACTGCATGCATCTAAAACATATACATACAACACTCTTGTGAAATATTTACATATAAACATAAATAAACAATTACTTTCTGTAACAATAACTATAGATATGCAGCATCTATAGGGAATTACCCATAAACATATAGGCAATTATAATCACATATATGATAAATTGTAACATAGGCATGTAAATAACAAAGCAACATATCATTTTATCATACAATTGGTACTTATCTTAGAAATATTGTCACCAATTAGGTACAGACCATCCACGAACCTCCCAGCCATAGACTACATTGTTCATCACTCTCAACAGTGAGTCACCCCCGAGCTGGGACTGAAATCCACCCAAGAAAAAGGGTTCCTATCTAGGCTAAGGCTCATGGGCAACATGAAAGACTTCATCTCAGGTGCTTAATCAACTAACAACCTACAACCTCTCATTCCCCACATGCCTATCCCACCTAAGTAAGTGTTCCCCTTCTCTACTCAACAATCCCTCGAACCCCCCACTTCCCTTCCAGGGATTTAGCAACAGGTCGGACCAGAAGTCTCAAAGAACTGTAGCTACAGTTTAGCACCTTCAGGAATCAATCCCCAACACTTATCTCACTCAAAGAATTGCTCACAGCCCTAACAACCTGCTTCTTCATTCCCCCTCCAAGCTAACCAGGTACACCAACCAAAAAGGGCTATGGGAACAGGCTCCATAATGATGAAATGGTTGTCTCAAGGATAACATAATGCACGAGTGAAAATGGTCATGGAATCATTGGCTGGATAACTGAGTGTGGAAAAATCACTATGAACTCTTCATGGAAGTCATTGTGCGAATGATGATCGGGTTGCTGGTAAGGTATCCCCTCCAAAGTCACCAAATGAGCTAAGTTCCCCCATGATATGAATGAATGTACCCAACTTGACACTTGTCATATTGGAAGTTACTTTGGTCCACTTGTCCCCAACTTTAGAACTTAGGATAAAATAATTATCCATACATTATGCTTTAGGAAATATTAATATAATATTCCCTTGAMTTTTGGCCCTCCCTTTCCATAACTRGTGAAGTTTAGTCCCCCATCTCTTTTATCGTGGTCGATATGCACRCAAAKATGTATTTTATATTAATCATGAGTCATGTACAAAGTAGGCACATTGCCCTTGACATCTAGGTGTTCCAGCATAATACCAAAACATAAGMATCCCACCTTATAATAACCGGCTCACCAGCCTATAACACATATCATATACACGAGGCTCGTTGTCCTCCATACTATGCATGGTATCCTRGAATGTGAAAATTACATCATTTTACTGGGMAGTTCATGTGCGCACTGTGCCACATGACGTGCATTACCAAATGAGGTCAAAACAACTCACCAGCTTAAGTATATTTATATTACATTTACAATTGGGTTCGGCTAATGGATATTACAACTATTGATAAACAGGCCATAATCAACTTAAAGACATGAAAAATGACATTTGAGTCAGGAGAATACAAGGTCATTGCGCCATTAGACCCATCGGAAGGGGAAAGGTTCGTAGAGCATACTTTCTTGGATTTGGAGGAAATTAGCCAATTGTACAGAAAAACTGCACGAGATGATGACTACGTAAACAAAACTGTAGATGGATTACTCAGTTGGCATAGCATCACCTCATGCGTGTTAGACTCAGATACAGGTTTAGAAAACTGGAAACAGAGGCTACACGAAGTTTCCATAAGAAGATGCACAAGAATAGACCCTACAATAAGATGGGTAAGTACAGAGATAAGGGAACCACCAAGTTTCCATAGGGTAAATGATCTAAAATAATTCTTGACATGAAGAGGAAGTGGAAGAAAATCAGAGTCTATTAACACTAGATATAGGACTCAATGCCACACCTACAAGATGGTGGAGTGCAGACAAAGAAACAATCAAGAACTGGTACTAATGTAAGTGGTCATTGGCCATTAGGTTTGTCTTAGAAAAAAGAAGCAACCAACAACAAAAATATGATGGACAGGGGGCACCAGTGGAACACTTGGAGAAGTGCAGAGTGTTGTGGAAAATGACATCCCCAGAAGAATAGCCTCATCATTTTATTCACACATTAGAGGGCATCCCAACAAACTAGTATACAGACCAGGACCTGTGTAGAGGAACTACGAGTTGGACAATACTACAATAGAACTTTGTAGTCTCTTTCTCATTTGAGCATGAGAACCCCAACATAGATGCAACATTTAAGCAAATAAGGGGGGTGATATTAATTAAGGAACCAAAAGTCGAACTCATAACACAAGAACAACAACAGAACAAAAATACAGTGAATGAACTATTTTCATGCTACCATGTGTAGGAAGAAGTACCATATGAAGATGACCTACATGATATTCATATTGTGTAAGTTGAAGACGAAAGAGAAGTGGAAGGTCCACCTATAGAATCAGAATTTATTTTTGCGTCGATCAAGGTGAAGAAAGTCAACATTAGGAAAGTTGAGAATCCCAAAATGGTCAGCATTGGGGACTATTGGGATGAGAAAATAGTGGAAAGCATAACAGATTTACTATGCCAATACAATGACCTGTTCCCCACAACGTTCACATAAATGAAGGGCATAGAAGGAGAGCTAGGTGAAATGAAAATAGCACTCAGAATTGAGGCAAGACTGATCAAACATCGACCATACAGACTAAATCTGATATATAAGCAAAACATCAAAGCAAGGGACAAATCATGGCATGACAGACATATCAAGAGGAAAAATTTCAAGGAGGGTGACTTAGTGTTGATGTATGATAGTAAATCCCTTCAGCATCCAGGAAAAATCAGAATGCATTGGTTAGGAGCATATTAAGTAAAAAATGTCATAGATGGGGAGTTGTATAGTTGAAGGACTTAGGAGCATAAAACTCACAGAGATGATCAATGGGATCTGAATGAAGTTGTACAAGGACAGTTGACCACCCGCACCATAAAAGTCACCACACAATACAAAAAAAAATTCCATGTACTAAAGGATAACAACAGAGGTACAGTGCATCAAAAAGACAATGAGCACACATGCTCAACAATGCTAGTGTGACAGTGACAAGGCCAACAGTCAGTACAAGGAAGAAATAGTGGGAAAGGTGGATACAAAAAATGAAGCACCAACCAACGATGACTATCGAAATTGAATGCCATAAACGTTTGACGGGACGCCGCATTAATCACGCCAACTGAAGACAACAAGGGAAATCAATGGAAAGTACACAGGAACCGATGGTTCAATTAAAGAATAATCATGATAACATCTCCGACAAGATTCACACGACCCTGATACAAAGAAATCACACGGGAGCAAAAAGGTTATTGTGAAATCAGGAAAGGAACGGAGTGAGAGAGCATACGAAGTAGATAGTGAAGATTGCAGAGGTTGCATAGGCCATTGAGCTTGACAAACAACATCTTTACCACCATGGCACCACCCAAACAGGGAGAACTGAGCCAGACTGCTAGCCAAGATTGAAGCAATACCGAAGCACAATCACAACCACAGGGAAGAGAACAACAACCACCACAACCACTAGAAGTTGTCAATGTGGACAAAATCCCATCGCCTGATACAAAACCAGTAATCCCCACACCCATTGTGGAGGAAACCCAATAGAAAACACCAAAAGGTATGGATATTGATATGTTGAAAGAAGGATAGGGCCAACATGATGAGGACACAGGTAACCAAGTGCTCCCTGAGAACCCTCAAGCAACCCCAAGAGTCAATGGGACAACTCCAAATGATGAAGAAATGGTTGCGTTGGAAAGATCATAGACAACCACATCAGAACAACCACAAGAGGGAGCAATGGAAGATGTCACTGACCGACCAGGGGAATATGCAGAAGAATGAACAATGGAGGCTGAAATATCGAGCCAGCCACCACAACAAAAGGGAAAACATACCGTACCTAGGTCACCATGCAGGAAACCCGCCACAACCATTGTCTTTCCACGCATATTGGAAGGGGTACATGTACCATCAAATTTGTTAGGCCATGTAGAGAAAATGAGGTACTCATACCATGATGTGATGAACACAGACAAGTTCCTAGAGTTCTCAAAGCAAGTTTACCTATAGACTATGGGTTTAGGACCCTTTGGTGAACCAATTAATCAACTAGTCTAGTGGGCAGTTAAATTGGCCAAAAATGATATTCTAGGCCTTTTGGACCTACCACACTTTGGAAGGGGCTAGTATGAAAATAGTTGCGTCAAGTAGTTTATGGAAATTACACATGGCAGATATCTATGGCTGGAACAACTCGTCTCAATAGATGTAGAGCTCATCACATACATCACAGGGCTTCCATCACAAGGCGAGGATCCTACACAGTTCCTTGAGGAAAAAACTAAATAGAAATCACTAGCTGAGGAAATGAATAATAAATATGGCACCGAAAGAGGGTCACGTGGAATCATCATCAGGCATATTAGTGACACCGTGACAAGAATGGACAAAACAATTATGGCATGTAAGTTTCTCAAGAAATTCTACGAGGAGGAAGTCTCGACCGGGGTTGTCGCAACTACAACACAATGTGTCGAGGGCACCACACTCAGTTGGGCCCCTTATTTGTTGAATCTGTTCTTACACGACTGCAAGGATGCACAGGATCTGGGGACATAATTTCATTATTCATGGCTACTCATCTAGATAGTCATGATCATATGGAAGGAGTTGAAGTATTCATTTTTTTCCACTAGACCCACTCCCTTCCATGGAGCATGATACTTATCTCTTGAGGCTACTTCAGACTCCAAAACCAAAAAAGCGAATGAGGCCATATTTGAAGGCTATCTCAGCTACAAACAAGAAAACATCACCAACACTTGGAGGATAACACATTGCATAGTATCAGGGCATATCCAACTTTAAATACACAAGACATGTGATGTGGATCCAGGCACGGAAAGGCCCCAACAATTAATGGCTACAACTGCATTACTGCATTACGGAGGCGGACATAGAGATGGCCATTAAGGATTGTGAATATGACTAGAGGATTCCAGTCCTTATTTGAGAAATACCTGCAGAGATAGAGGAGGAAGAGGTAAGACATGAACACACACATGATAAGGAGGTAACAGTGCCCAAGAAACCAAGGACAGGTTAGAACAAGGAACAATAGAAAAAGGGGGGGACATCCAAGACAGATGTCCAGATGGGGAAGATGAACAACACACAAGTGCCATAGGTACAATAGAAACAGGTTGAGGTAGCATAGGGAACTACATCAAGTGCTAATCTACAAGAGCAAGGCCAGACTAAGAGGCTAGTCACCTAGATGGGGGATGCATGAAAGAATGCGAAGGCACACAAAACTCCCCCATAATACACAATTATTGAGGATGATGTGGACATGGTGGCCCAAATGATCTAGGATCTCACAGTCGAGGACTTCAAGAATGTTGCGCACCAAAGGGACATAACTAAGGAAGAGTTTGCACACATGCAACAACTCCTCTAGCATCTCGGAGAAGCACACGCGGCCGACAAAACGTAGAAATGACCTCGTCAGCATCTCAGACAGGAGGGGAAGTTGGATCAAGTGAGTAGGACAACATCTAGACGACGACATATCCGATATAAACATTTCATGTCACACCTAGCACGTTGCACATGGACAAAAATGTGGGGTAGACAACTGTAAATGACTTATCTCAAATATAGTTGGTATTGTTGTAGATACCAACCAAATCCTTGTATAAACTACAAGTCAGCATTACACAAGAGATATAGTCTCACACACACATAGATGCAGTAGAATTATAGCTTGAAAAGGACACTCAAGATGCACTGGAATTGGTACTTGAGTAGGGTAAGCTGGATACCAAGGATGAGAAGGAATGTGCAAATGGAATGGAACACAAATTGGTCATAGCCTATGAGAAAATCCTAAAGAATGTGTAGATGGTCGAACTCATGGTGACAGAGAAGATTGATGAGATTGTGTAGAAAATTGATCAATACCAACAAGATATTGATCACCTCTAGGAGCATCTCACACCCACCACTCCACCAGAGGTGAAGGAGCAAAGGAAACAAGAGGCAACAACATAGATAAATGATATAGAGAGACAAGTCCACGTGACGGTTGACTTGTTTGAGAAAGAAACACAACTCTGGATGAAGCTAGAAGAGGATCAACAGGTCTAGCAGTGGGATGAGGAAGGAGAAAGGATAAACACAACTATCCAATACCTCAAGCAGAGGAAAAAACAATGTCAATCATAGAGTGTGTCAAAGGAGCGCAAGATATGAAGAAACTGTAGGTAGAACTTATAACTGTGCAAACACATAAAAAGGAGCATCGAGCTCAAATGGAACCACTCCAAGAGCGAGCAGGAGAGGTCATTGCACAGGCGGAGGAAGCCAAAATAAACATGGCACAACCCTAGGAAGAATGTGCAAGGATGGTCAACGAAGAGATTTAAATGCAGGTATTGGATGCACTCAAGGATAAGACCACGTAGGCCCAAACAGAAGCAACGAAGTTGAAGAAAAATTTCCAAGCGATTGCAAGAGAGATCGATGAAGCAAAAAAGGGTTAGGTGGCTTGGGACAAGCCACATGTGAGTGTTGGGGGCCTGTTGGAAGCGGGTCGAATCAGAAAGAAAGGCTATTTTGGAAATAAAGGCATGCAAGAGGAAAGCGACAACTAGAAGACCTAACATGCCAGGATTAGGTCTTCCATGCACGCGCCATGCACGGAAGACCTAACGATGCTAGAATTAGGGTTTTTGTAATACATTATAATGGATGATGAGACACGAAAGAATATAAATAGATACCTAGGAGGTCTAGGTAAGGATTTAGTTTTGCAGTTAGAGAGAGTCAGACTATGGAGTGTTACTCGCGTGAGAAGGAGTAACTAGTATATAACACGACTATAATCTGATACCTTTTTGTAAGTTGTTAAGCTAAGGGAGATAAAAGTAACTAAGACCTTGAGGGTTAGATCATAGGATGAGGAGCATGGTGTGATCTAGTCAGCCTCATAAAGGTTGTGGAGTTTGTCTTGTGAATGTATGAATGTAGTTGTAATGTGTGTGGCGCCATATATGAAAGAACCATAATAAAAGAGATTAGGAGAAAAATATTTGTGGACGTAGCCTAGAAGGGGGTGAACCATGGTAAAACCTGTGTTATGTGATTTAATGCTTGTATCTCTTTTACTATCTATGAGTAGATGTTAGAATAATGTATGCATGATTTAATGGATCCGATTACATTACATGAATGAATGAGAATGACAATATATTGCTTTAACAATTATATATAGCTCATAGCACGCAATTCACATATCCCCATTAAATCTTGGACTTCAAGCACTTGACTATTGAAGTCACCCATTAAGACTATCTTGGGTGAGACTGCATAGTGCACTATGTGTACTGTGTTTCCTTCTAGTTTACCAGGAGGGCTGATAGTTTTAGAGGCTTTGTTGGATCCTTAGTAGACCTGAACCTGGGTTAGATCATGTTAAAGTTATAATTCATATAAGAAACCAACAAGTACCTAAGGTTGTAGAGGAATTTAATCTACTTGAACGGGTCAGTCCATCCACTGACAATTGTCACATCTTCTGACATATTTATTGGCATATTTGAAAAGAGTAGGCCAATAATACCCCGAATGAAGGACTTTGTATGCAGTTCTCTTGTTGACAAGTGTCATACACATGGATCATCATGGAATACCTTTAGTATTTCAAAAACTTCATCCTCTTACACACCTCCAAATAATTAGATCGGGTCCAATATGTAAAAGTTCTACACCAATCCAAGAACATGTGGCACTGAGTCAGACAATATTATGCTTCTCCTTTGATGAGAGGTGTTGAGCTAACTTTCATGTAGCTAAATAGTTAGTGATATCTACAAACCAAGGAGATTTAGTAGATATTGTAAATAGATGCTAATTAGGAAAATTTTCATTTACAGAAACTAATTCACTTTCATTATGAATCGAGAAAGAACATTTGCAACTACATTTCCTCTTCCAAGTCTATCTAATATAAGGATATTAAATTATTCTAACAAAAGAAGCCACCTAGTAATTCTTCCATTAGTAATTAGTTTGTTCAATAGATATTTGATGGAAAAATGGTTAGTGTGAATAAACATCTCATAACCAGTGATGTAGTGCTTAAATTTATTGATGGCATGCACTACTACAAGAAATTATTTTTCTATAAATGTATAATTCAATTCAGGGGGCATCATGTTTTTACTAACAAAATAAATGGCATAATAAATATGATTTTCTTTTTTTCCTAGCATTTCTCCTAAAGTTGTATACGAAGCATATGTGGATATGTGAAAATGGAGAGACCAATTTGGCCCTCTTAAAACATGGGCTACATAAATATTTTCTTTCAATGTTTCAAAAGCAGTTTGGCAAGAAATATTCCAAAATAATTCACTATCTTTAGTGAGAAATTTAAATAATGAAGATGTTATTTTTGTAAAATTTTCAATAAATCACCTATAGTATCTGGCATGTCCTAAGAAACTCTTGACATCCTTTTGGGTCTTTGGCACTAGAATTTTAGAAATGACTTCTACCTTTGTCGGATACACTTTTATTCTCACATATGATATACAATGGCCCAAAACAATTCCTTCAGTTAGCAATACATGGAATTTTTCATGACTTAATGACAAATTAGTTTCTTGACATATGATCAAAACGTTTTCGATATTTTCTAATGCTTCCTCAAAATTATTTTTCATAAACAATGAAATCATCCATATATACTTCTACACAATAACGGATTAAGTTTGAAAAGATACATAGAACATCACATTGAAAAGTAGCAAGAGCATTACACAACCCAAAAAGTAGTACTATGTAAGCGTACATCCGCCATGGGAATGTGAATATGGTTTTATCTTGGTCTTCTAGAGTGATTTGAATTTGATTATAACCGCTAAACCCATCAAGAAAACAAAAGTATTTTTTTCTTGCTAAAGTACATCTAAAACGTGATCTATAAATGGTAAGGGAAAATGGTGTTTCAAGTTATCTTTATTCAATTCCCTATCATCTACGAAAACATGTCATTTACCATTCTTTTTAGGAACAATCACTAAAGGAGATACCCATTGACTATCATAAATTGGATATATGAAATTCACAATTAGTAGTTTTTGGAGTTCTTCTAAATTTACAATTTCCTTCAAGATTGGGTTCATATGTCTTTGGGGTTTTCTAATTGGCTTGGAATATTCATTTATATAAAGATGATGGATACATGTATTAGGATGGATTCCACGCATATTAGTATATTCCCATGAAAATGCACCAAAATATTTTTATAGCTTTTAAATTAATTTCTATTTTTTAAATTCTTCAAGTTTAGAATTGATATTTAATTTTTTTCCATGATTAATGTCAACAACAATGTTACTTGATTATGATATTGAATTAACAAAAGACATTGAACCAAAAAGTGTTGATAAAGTGTGATCCAGGAGGATCTGGAACGCTAAAAAATAGATCTTCTTAAATGTTAATGAAAATAACTTCACTGTGTAGAGAATAATGAGATATTTCTAGTGACGTGTGAATCTCATCAAACATACATGGCATGAGAAAGTTATGGTCATTTGAAGTTTTCAATAAAATGGAAAAATAGGGGTGCCATGTGTCACTCAAATTTGGCATTTTTGGCACCCATGTGGACCAATAAAAATGTGCCATGTGTCATATGTACGATTACGTGGTAGGTACAATCAGCTAGGTGATGTGGCATCTGTACATTGGCGTGGTATGACCATACAATAAAATTGGTAGGTTATTGGATGTTGAGGTGGAGTATATGTATAATGATGTGGCAAATAGGTGGACCAGTGAGAGCATGACACGTAGGCCAATCAATGTTCACCACATGGAAACACCAAATTGGCCAATAATGGCTAAGGGAATAAAATTTGTTGGGCTGAATGGGATTCAAACCCATGACCTCCGGAGGAATATTTCAATGACTTAGAAAGATGCTCCTACCAATGCACCACAATTTATGCTTGTTATAACAAACAAGGGATATTGTATTTAAATTTAAATTAATGAAGCCCAAGAATATAGGGGGTCAGTTAGGCCAACTTACCCTATTGAGATTCAACAAGAATATCCTAGTGAAAATTATGCACCTACACTAGGATGGAGCCTCGGGCTATTTTTAGGTGGAAGTCTATTTTTAGATGATGAGAAAATTCTATTTATAAATGATGTCTATTTATAGATGGTGAGTGAATTCTATATATAGATGTATGTTGACTATTATTATCCCTTAATAATAGTTGGACAATAAATATTAGTATATTCTCAATGAGCACTTGGAAATAGTTAACTGAAGTGGAAAATCAATCAGTTATAGGAAATTTGAGTTCAAAGGTTGACTGGTGGGACATGTAAGTCGAATTAGTTGTAACTGAGTGATTCAAAGTTGTAACAGAGTTGGATGTGTAGTTATTTGAGTTGTGAAGTAGTTTAACTCAGTTAAGTGAGTTAAGATTAGTTGTACTAGTTATAACTGAACTTACAATAGAGAGAGATCAGTGAATTAATTATTAATTAATTCACAATCAGTGATCTCACATGCAACTAAATATTCACCATTGTTAACTAAATGCATGTGAGATCTAGTGGAGACCTAGTAGAAACAACAGGTGAAAGGGACACTTTGACTATCAATTGTGACATTAGTGAGTGCACTCATGAAACCACACACACATTGGATGTGCCCATGAAGATTGTGTAGCCTAGGCAAGAGGGAATCATTCCATTGTAGGGATTTCCATTAGCAGGGATTGCGCAGAGGAGG
>JZKD02S1904281.1:61900-75197 GCA_000966675.3 Picea glauca
CTCCTCAACCATGAGGATCCACGTGACATGCCACATACCACCGAAAACAACATGATGTATACTATCCATTCATGGGTGTTTTATATGCATGTGCATTTTCCTTCATGTCCAAATATCTTTATCAATCTTGCGTTCCAAAACTCATGACTAGGGTTGACATCAATGACAACAACCAATATTCCAACATCATCTGTTTATGTGCATGTGACCAAGAATGCCAGGAAGAAGCTGGAGCTGACTACTGAAGTTGGGATATTTGTGGGGTACACATAAACACCCCATAATTATCGTGTGTATTTTCCTAACAGTAAGGTGACTGTTATGTGACTAGGGTTGTCGCTTGAGAGGGAACTATACTTTCATGCAGAGGAGGAACTGTTGGTTACCAAAGATGAGTTGCAAGATGTGGATCAGCCACATGAGGAGGTTCATGACGTGGATGAAGCCACTCATGTAGATTCATCCGTCAAAAATGGCAGAAAGCGCACCACGAAAGCTGATAGACTGAGACTAGATGATGCATAGAATGTAGGAGCCCCTACTTCACAGCGCAGACAGAGACAGTCTCCTGATCAATTTACTAGATACATGGCTCTCATGAGAAAATGTATTGTGACTGAACCATCTTCATTTCAGTAAACAGTGTAGAATCCCACTTGGGTTAATGCAATGGTGGAGAAGTATGACTCCATTGTAAAAAACAATGCATGGGAAATTGTCCTAAGACTGGTCGACAAATCAGTGGTTGGCTCGAGATGGATCTACATCGGTAATATTTTAATCATTTTTATTTATGTTGATGATTTAATACTGACTGGTGATGAGCATATGATACACTCATGCAAGGAGGACCTTGCAAAGGAGTTCGACATGAAGGATATCGACCTTCTTCATTATTTCCTTGGATTGGAAATATGGCAGCGAGATGGTGAAATTTTTGTGTCTCAAGGCAAGTATGCAAGGGAGATACTGGGTAAGTTTCACATGGAGGGATACAAACCCATTGATACTCATGTGGGGATAAATATATGCACTATTAATTTCCAACATTAAATTATCAACCAAGGAGTCGTAGACTTAGAGGTGCAAGCATAGGAAATGCAGGATTGGAGCCTAGTCTAGCCTATTCTAAAGCCGACAAGCACACTTCCAAATGAATAAAAAGAGAACTAGAGATACAATCAAAGTGCATAAATAAAAAGAAATTTAAACTATGGAAAAGCCAAATTAAAGGAAACTAGCTAAAGGGAAAATCAATCAAACAAATAGAAAATGAAATGTAAATTCAAACCATGCAAATGAAATGAAATGTGAATGTAAGAACTGAATGTAAAACACACAAATCAAACCACTCATAATACATACAATGATTTAATTATCCATCTACATTCAACACTTTGTTTACACTATATACATTAGGACTGTACACAATCATGCAATTAAAACTCAGAAATTACCCTTCAAATGAGTACACATGATACACATGAATAGTGATGGGATCAAAGACAAAAAATACTTGGAAGAGGAGCTTACTTATTTCTGTTCTTTAAAGGATTGTGTGTGTGAATTCAAGATCAATCAATCTTTTGAGCAGAAAATAGTATGTGCACGAATGGAGTGTGAATATACGAATGAAGTGCACACATGAATGTCTTATTGGTCATGAAAAATAATATAATTTTTAGAATTAATAACCATATTCAGATGTTTTATATGCATCTTGGAAATGATTTAAACCATAATTGGCAATTATGGAAGTTATATTTGTATTTAAGAACACAAGATCACATATATATTCAAGCCGAAGATGATTAGCAATTATAACTTTAACATGTTGGTCGTATCTTCCTGTAGAAGTAAATCAAGCACAGACACAAGATTAAAAATAGTGAAATAACAAAGGACTTGATACAAAGGTAAGGTAAATAGCATTTAATTGCAGGACTGTTGTTCTTAGAGAAATAAATGATAAAAAACACACAGAAAACTAATTGTTGCTATACCAAATCTAGGAAATAAAACATATGTACAATTATAGAAATAAAATTACAAAACAAAGAAACAATGCATACCAAATTGAGGGGCCCTACCCAATTGGTTGCATGCTTCTTGAAGAAGAAATCAACTGCAAATGATTGTAGAAATGCTTCAAAACTTCATTGCGTAAAGATCTTATTTGAACCAATGTTCTAATTACAAGAGACTTATGTTGAGCATAACCATACTAAGGATCCTCTTCTCAATGGATCTGATACATATTTATACACAATAAACCAAAAGGAAGAGGATAAAACCAAATCCCAAAACTTAGAAACAAATTTGCCAATTTTTGGAGCAAATCCCCAAATCTAGGTTTTTCATCAATTTGGGCAGATCCCAGTTATAGATCCACCAATATCTTCCAACACAATTCGAATTTTGAAAAAGTGTTTTCATCTTACCCATTTTTCCACATTCTATACAAAATCCATTTCGTAGAATATCTGGATCTGATACCATTTGCATGGATATCGAGGTGCAAGTTGGTAGTTTGAGATTTTTGCTAATTTTTCATAATCATTCCCCCTGAGCTGAAGGTACACACATGTGAGATGGGTGAATTATGACACACATGTCAGCATGTAAACATCGTTCTAGACAAAACCCATGTTTCTGATTTCCTTCTAGAAGTGAGCCAATATGATAAGCTACAATATCAGGTATGGGAATAGATATATTGGTGTAGAATGTTGAACAATAGTAATGGTATGGGAATGATGATTGTGCTAGTACAAGAAACACACTTCACAAACTTTCATACGTATAGCATGATATAATCATCTTTTAACCACTAAAATGATAGAAAAGATGATGTATTAATCACACTGGATATAATGACGAATGATGGCATTTAATTAGGGTTTATGGTGTGTATTAACAACAAAATGTGGGAAAATGTCAATTGATGAGTGTTTTGTTACAATGGAAAACATGGCAAAAGTGGAGCTCAACAACTGCTCTTCCAGGAAACTAGAAGAAAGAGGATGCTACTTATGGAGAGGTAGTGGATGCTACTGTCTATCGATAGTTAGTGGGTTCACTAATGTATCTAGTGAACACGAGACTAGGCATTTGCTATGCGGTTAACCAACTGAGTCAAGTGATGGTTAAGCCTACCAATATCTTTTGGAAGGAAGGTAAGCATGTCCTAAGATACCTGAGGGGCACATCTGAGTATGGATTATGGTGCAAATAGATGGATGAGGTGAAGTTGCATGGCCTCACGGATGCAGATTGAGTGAGCAACCCAACAGACAGAAAGAGCACATTAGGGGAGATGTTTAGTAACGGATCTACAATTGTTTCTTGGTACAACATGAAGTAGAGATCCATGGCACTCAGTTCAGAGAAATTGGAATACATGGCAGCGATTCAAGATGCATGTGAGGCTATCTGGATGAGAAAGATCTTGGTTGGTTTGTTTAGTTCTCTTTTAGATCCGACAATGATTCATTGTGATAATCAGAGTTGCATTAAACTCTCAATTAATCCTATGTTTCATGATAGATCTAAGCATATAGGTATCCAGTATCATCATATCAGATATTGTGTGCAGTGAAAGATCATGTTGCTTCAGTACATTCCTATGGAAGATCAGGATGCAAAAATTCTGATGAAGGTGCTCACCATGAGCAAATTCAAATACCATAGAGACAGGATCGGGGTGAAGGATAATCCCTTTGTTGTTGAGAGGGAGTGTTGAGATTCAACAAGAATATCCTAGTGAAAATTATGCACCTACATTAGGATGGAGCCTCAAGCTATTTTAGGTGTAAGTCTATTTTTAGATGATGAGAAAATTCTATTTATAGATGGTGATCGAATTATATTTATAGATGTATGTCGACTATTATTATCCCTTATTAATAGTTGGACAATAAATATTAGTCTATTCTCAATGAGCACTTGGAAATAGTTAACTGAAGTGGCAAATCAGTTAGCTATAGGAAATTCTAGTTCAAATGTTGACTGGTGGGACATGCAAGTCAAATTAGTTGTAACCGAGTGATTTGAAGTTGTAATAGATTTGGATGTGTAGTTATGTGAGTTGTGAAGTAGTTTAACTCAGTTAAGTGAGTTAAGCTCAGTTGTACTAGTTGGAACTGAACTTACACTAGAGAGAGATCAGTGAATTAATTATTAATTAATTCACAATCAGTTATCTCACATGCAACTGAATATTTATTATTGTTAACTACATGCATGTCAGATCCAGTGGAGACCCTATTGAGATAACAGGTGAAAGGGATAGTTTGACTATCGATTGTGACATTAGTGAGTGCACTCATGCAACCACACACACAATGGATGTGCCCATGATAATTGTGTAGCCTAGGAAAGAGGGATTCATTTCATTGTAGGGATTTCCATTAGTAGGGATTGCACAGAGGAGGCAGGCTTTCTGGAAGCAGTAAATTGGCAGATGAATTTGTCAATTTTTGTATGACAGTGTGAGAAAATTGTATATTGTACTGAGAGCTCTTGGATTAGAGTTTTCTATGATATTGTTTCATGATCCATGATATATACATAATATATGATAGTGGGGTTTTTAGCTTTATGCTTTCCCGGTAAAACATATGTGTTATGTGTGATTGATCTCTCTTTTTGATATTGCAATTGGCAATAGTGTTTTAAATTCCGCAATAATTTTAGTAGAAACGATTCTATATTTAACAGTGGCATATAATTGTTAGATCAGGAGAATCCAGGCAATACATAGTTTGTATTAACATTTCTACATACCCTATATAAAAAAGCATCTGAACCAATGCACCACATGATTTCTCATGCCAAGAACTCATTATTGGGTTTGTTTTAACATGGGTATGTGTTTCAAGAGAGAATTTTCCTTGTTTTTCATGTAAGAGGTGTTCCTATTTTGGATTTGTCTTGTTTTGCATGCTATAAAGTTCTTTGAGAGAAGTATAGAGTGTTTTTACTCATTTTTCTCAAAATTCTGAGAGGAGTCTGATGGTGATTTCAGTTCTATGTATGAAAGTATTATTACCATTTGTCATGTATGAGACCCATAGTCTCATTATACATGCAAAAGGGGGTCTTTGGGCACCTATTCAAAACATAGTCAAGTTTATACTCATTTTTATGAGAATTTCATGAGGAATTTAGTGGTAACATTTGTTTCTAGGTTTGAGTAGCATAATTGAAGGGTGTCTCGAAATTTTCCATTGTTAGTCATCATCATATCAAGCATTTGAGCATTAATAGAGGGATCTCATTGTTTTGAAGCGGACCCTGAGATGTAGCCCAAGATGGGTGAACTTCATTATCAAACTATGTAATGGGCCTTGTTATTGATGTCTCTCTTTCTCTTTATTTTGGCACTCATTATTTCCACAAGTTATTATCATTTAATGAAGTTTATGGATAAATAATCATTTTCACATGATATTTTGCAAATAGTCCTAATGATCTTAATTTCCCAAAATTTGTCAGATGTTTAGTGTTTTCTTAAGAACTAATTGATGTCTAAGGATTTTGCGATCATTTGATACCAGATATGGTTTGACCTGTATTTGCAAGTGAATGCTTACGAGGTATAGACTCAATCTTGGTGAAAGATCATTTGAAGAGTACATTCTTGAGATTGGTTTGAGGCCTGCATTTAGAAAGCAAGAAATTGGTTCAACAAAGAACATGGATTCTTCTAATCCAAATCCTTTCAGTATTGAAGAGAAATTCTTTTCTGCATTCATGGAAATGAAGGCCACGGTGGAAGAAATATACGAGGATAGAAATAAGGCCAAGGGAACTGGTGGTAAAAGAAAATGAAAGTCACATAACTTCAAGAAGAAATCAAAGGGAAAAGAAGAAGAGAAGCCTACATGTTCTCATTGCAAGAAGAAAGGAAATGAGGAGACAACGTGCTAGAAGTTTCATCTAGAGAGGCTACCAAAGAAGTTCAAGAACAAGGTTAAATAGAAGGCCACAAGCATAGTTCAAGATCTTGGATCAAATTCTAAAGTTACAACTATGGGCGTTAAAGGTATATTTTATGTTCATAGTTCTAGTTCATATACTTCTTCTTCAAAGGATAATGTAATCCTTCATGGAAGGGAAAGAAATGACATGTTTCATTTACAAGTTATCTCAAAGCACAATAATATTGATACACTTGTTGATAGTGGATATCAAGTAAATCTTATTTCATAGGAAGTTGTTCAGAATTTGGGATTGGAAAATAGGCCTCATCCAAGATTGTATCCTTTGGGATGGATTTGTGATAATACTCAATTATAGGTAACTAAACAATGTAATTTATGGTTTGAGATCAAATCCAGTTTCATTGATGAGGTAGAGTTAGAGATTGTTCCACTTGACATCTACCAAATGGTTTTGGGAAGTCCATACGCGTATGACAAGAAGGCCATTTTCTACAAGAAAAAAAACAAGAATCATGTTTTTAAGGATGAGATTGAGTTCATTGTGAGAGCTCATCAGATGAATACTAATTTGATAATTGTCACTATAGGGCACGTCGAAATGCTAGTTAATGCTAGTATCTAGGATCCATATTTATAGCCTATGGTTGAAAGTAAAACATGTCCTTTGTTTGATGTTGTTCCTATTAAAAAGGACAAATATTTTGATGGTTCATTCTCTTTTGCATCTATATATTCAATTTTGTTGTTTAGTTTATTACTAATCAGTGGTGTATGTTTAGTAGCTCAACAATGAATGGCAGAGTTTGTGAATTTAAGGGAATGGTTAACTTGGTCAACAATGTTGTTTCAGTCTTCATTATTGTTGTGATGAGTTAGGTGATCATTATCCAAGAAGGAAGGATGGATGATACTAGCAAGTGAGGCGAAAATACCCTCACATAATTTTTGAATGAACCAAACTTTTGGATATTATATAGGTTTCTTGGATTACCTATAATTGGATATAGTGATTTTTGGGATTTAGAGTTAGTGTCGACATTAGAACCAGAAAACTGGAAGACTTATATTCCATTAGAGGGAAGCAACATGTAGTGGAACATTTGTGGTTATAATTTTGGGAAAGTAGCCTAAAATGGAATGTTAATGTTCATATGTAAACTCCATGTTCATGTAAGATGTCTACCTTGTATAGAATCAAGTCAAATGGTACAGATGTTTGTAGAAACATGTTTAGATTTTTCTTTCAGGGAAGGAGAGAGGAAATTAATACAAAGTTCATTCAGAGACTCCTACAGATATATTAAGGAGTACATGAACAGTTAATCTAAAATGGGTGAGGCATATATCAACATTTGACTTGGCTTCATGATTTTCAAGATGGACTATATTCAAGAGAGAAGGAGATGGGAATGAATGTTGAGTTGAGATTCAAATCTGGATATTGTTGAGTACAGTGTCAGTGAGCATACTTATCTAATGGAGGAATCAGTGAGCCAGAAACAAATCATAGAGATATAGCTAGAAACCAAAGCTAGTAGTCGTGATCTAGAGCCAGAGTCAAAGCTATTTCCAAGTGAGAGAGTCAAATTCATGTTCCAGAGAAGCAGACATAAGTACATTTTTCTAGATTGGTTTCCTTGAACTTTTGGAAGTTCAAGAATGAGATCAAATCCATATCAAAGATCAATTCCAAGATGGATGTCAGTTAAAGTGCATTCAACAAGGTGGAAGAGTGAGAAAGTATTATCATCAGTAAGTTGTTGAATAATCTAAGAAGATGATTCAACAAGGTGGAAGAGTGAAGAATACTTATCATCACTAAGTTGTTGAAATATGTATATTTTTGGAGGACCAAAAGTTCTTCAGTGGGGACGTGTGATCCAGGAGGATCTTAAATGCTCAAAAATTTATTTTATCAAATGATAATTACAATTAATTCATCTTGTAGAGCTCAGTGAGAGATTTCCAATGATGCATGAATCGCCTTAAACATACATGGTATGAGAAAGTTATGGTCATTTGAAGTTTTCAAGAAAATGGAAAAATAGGGGTGCCATGTGGCAGGCCCATAGACTTCCACATGGAACATCTGTACATATTATAGGGAATAGGATGAAGTCACCATGATGATGTGGCAACAAAAGAGGCTTCCATGTGTCACTTAAATTTGGCATTTTCAGCACCCATGTGGATCGTGTGCCACGTGTCATTCTATGATGATGTGGCAAGCACAGTCAGAAAGGTGACATATCATCCATACACTGATGTGGAATGAACATATATTATAGTTGGAAGGTGATAGGATGTTGGTTTGATTTTCCTACCAATGTGCCACAATTTATGCTTGTTATAACAAACCAGGAATATTGTATKKAAATTTAAATTAATGAAGCCTGAGCATATAGAATGTCTGTTAGGGTGACTTGCCCTATATAAAAAATCACCCGAACCAATTCACCACATGATTTATCATGCCAAGAACTCGTTATTAGGTTCATTTTGACATGGGTATATGTGACAAGAGATAGTTTTCCCCATTTTACATGCAAGAGGTGTTCCTATTTTGGATTTGTCTCATTTTGTGTGCTATGGAGTTCTTTGAGAGAAGTATATCTAGTGTTTATGCTCATTTTTCTCATAATCCTTAGAGGAATCTAATATCGATGTTGGTTCTATGTAAAATTTATATTTATGAAAGTATTATTACTAATTGTCATGTATAGGACCCATGGTCTTGTTATACATGCAAAAGGGGGTCTTTGGGCACTTATTAAAAACATAGTCAAGTTTATACTCTTTTTTATCAAAATTTCATGATGAATTCAATGGTAACATTTGTTTTTGGTTTTGAGAAGTAGAATTGTAGGGTGTCTTAAAATTTTTCATTCTAATTCATCATTGTATCAAGGATTTGAGCATTAATAGAGCGACCTTCCTATTTGGAAGCAAACCCAGAGGCGTAGCCCAAGATGGGTGATGTCTCTATTTATCTCTATTTTGGCACTCATTATTTCCATAATTTATTATCATTTAATGAATTGTATGGATAAAAAAGTGTTTTTACATGACATTTTGCAAATAGTCATAATGATCTTGATTTCCTGAGTCTGGTCATATGTTTAGTGTCTGCTTAAGAACTAATTAACATTTAAGGATTTTTGGATCATATGTCTTTGGGGTTGTCTAGTTGGCTTGAATATTCATCTATATAAATATGATGGATACATGTATTAGGATGGATTCCACACGTATCAGTATATTCCCATGCAAATGCACCAAAACATTTATACAGATTTTTAATTAATTGCTCTTTTTTGAAATTCTTCAAGTTTAGAATTAATATTTAAAATTTTTCCTTAATGAATTTCAACAACAGTGCTACTTGATTATGATATTGAATTAACAAAATAAATTGAACCAAAAAGTGTTGATAAAGTGTCCATAGTACAATTTTCTTGAAAATGTGTGTCCAAGATATGATCAAATGTATGTCGCCCCCCAGTATATTGAGTAAAATCAGAATTATTAATAAAGTTAATGATTTTATTTTATTCAATATCCTCTTTTAAATTCATATCTTGGTCAATAGTTAAAATGGGATGTACTATTTCTTCATCATTATTTGCATCTTTAAAGCATTGTGTAAATTATGATTTAGTTAAAGATTTAGCAAGTGGATACAAATTCAATTTCTTAATTGAATCCCCATGTGAAATTGTCATATCTCTTGTTATACAATTGATAAAAGAATTAGTTGTAGCTAACCATGGCCTCCCTAATATTAATGGATGGCGACCTAAGTTATGTTTTGGTTGTAAAACCATAAAATCTATAGGGTACTCCCAAGAATCTAAAGAGACTATGATATCCTCTAATGCACCTTTTGGCTCTGTTAGCACTGGGAGTCACCCTCCGATTGCAAGAGGATAATCCTAGTAGCCATCAAAATATTTGTGGATTAAAAGGGTGTGAGTGGGTGAGTTTGAAAGACTTTAAGGAAAGGAAATACAATGGAGATCACTGCAGATCAATGATGGGCTATTAGGATATGGTGTCATAAACAGTCTTCTCAATGAAGGCATTTAATATCCCTATCAGACAAAGGATTTAAGTGGTGATGGGAAGGAGAAAGGAAGAAAGTGTTTGAATGATAAACAATAAAAAATGGGCAAGATGACAGTAGATCCTCTACCGCCTCAAGAATCCAGAAATCAAGGGTTTTACAATGATCTAGAGGAGAAGAAAAACACAGGACGTCTGTTGAACCATGAAAGATGAGCATAATGGAAATAGATCCTCCATCGCCTCAGGAGTCCATAAATTAGAAATATTACATTCATACAGGAATGAGAAACATAAATGCTTGTTGAACCATGAAAGATGGGCATGAAGACAACATATCCTCCATTGCCTCAGGAATCCATAAATCAGAGAGATTACATCCAGATAGGAATGAGAAACAGAAACATCTATTGAACCATGAAAGATAAGAATGACAACAATAGATCCTCCATCGCCTCAGGAATCCATAAATCAGAGAGATTACATCCAGACAGGAATGAGAAACAGAAACATTTGTTGAACTATGAAACATGGGAATGAAGGCAACAGATCCTTCATCACCTCAGGAATACATAAATCAGAGAGATTACATCCAAACAAGAAAGAGAAACAAAAATTGAAAACTAAGAAGATGGTCTGATATAACAACTTAAAGGAATCTTCATTAACATAACAATTTACAATCCAGGCCCTCAGGATTAGAACAAAAATACATCCATAACAACTCTCAAATATTCCCTCAGTATGGGCCAAAACTACCCCACCTCTTACAAAATATAAATTGATTTCTTTTATACTCAGATGAGTGCCCGTCTCTAAGGAGTGTGATCTGATCACAAAATTCAAAGCTTTGATTGGAGCAGTCTTCTGTCAGACTATGCATGTATCCCTCTTTCATATGAAAGCTCGGATCGACATGGGTATATAGGATAATCCATCCATGGGGGTACCTCGGTTTGACAACTTTTTTTTCCACGGTCAACTCCTCCATACTTTCTAATTACTGAGTGAGTCGAGGTTTCAACCACCAGCTCCATTTCCATTAACTTCCCTTTCTCGGGATTGAAACACAGCTTAATGACCAAGGGGTAGCCACACCCTGCTCTTAGATAGGACGTTATATAAACACGTGATTGCAGGGCCACTCAAAGGTGGTTTGGGTTCACACTGCTTTTGAGCCCACAATGCACCAGATCCTCCATCGCCTCAGGAATCCATAAATTAGAGAGATTACATCCAGATAGGAATGAGAAATAGAAACATCTATTGAACCATGAAAGATAAGAGTGATGACAATAGATCCTCCATCGCCTTAGGAATCCATAAATCAGAGAGATTACATTTAGACAGGAACAAGAAACAGAAACATTTGTTGAACCATGAAAGATGGGAATGATGACAATAGATCCTCCATCGCCTCAGGAATACATAAATCAGAGAGATTACATCCAGATAAGAAAGAGAAACAAAAATTGAAAACTAAGAATACGGTATGATATAACAACTTAAAGGAATCTTCATTAACATAACAATTTACAATCCAGGCCCTCAGGCTTAAAACAAAAATATAGTCATAAAAGCTCTCAAAGCTTCCCCCAGTCTGGGCCAAAACTACCCCGCCTCTTACAAAATCTAAATTGATTTCTTTTATACTTAGATGAGTGCCTGTCTCTTAGGAGTGTGATCTAAATCACTAAATTCAAAGCTTTTCTTGGAGAAGTCTTATGTCAGACTATGCATGTGTCCCTCTTTCATACGTGAGCTCATATTGACATGGTTCTATAGGAGAATCTGTCTATGGGGGTACCTCAGGTTGACAACTCTATTTTCCACGGTTAGCTCCTCCATACTTTCTAATTACTAATTGAGTCAAGGTTTCAACCACCAGCTCCATTCTCATTAACTGCCCTTTCTAAAGATTGAAACATGGCTTAATGACCAGGGGGAAGCCACACCCTACTCTCGGATAGGATGCTATATAAACACATGATTGCGGGGCCGCTCAAAGGTGGTTTGGGTTCATGCCGCTTTTGAGCCTGCAATGCACCAGATCCTCCATTACCTCAGGAATCTATAAATCAGAGAGATTACATCCAGATAGGAACGAGAAACAGAAACATCTACTGAACCATGAAAGATAAGCATGACGAAAATAGATCCTCAATCGCCTCAGGAATCCATAAATCAGAGAGATTACATCCAGAAAGGAACAAGAAAGAGAAACATCTGTTGAACCATGAAACATGGGAATGATGGCAAGAGATCCTCCATCGCCTCATGAATCCATAAATCAGAGAGATTACATCCAGACAAGAAAGATAAACAAAAATTGAAAACTAAGAATACGGTCTGTATAAAAACTTAAAGGAATCTTCATTAACATAAAAATTTACAATCCAGGCCCTCAGGCTTACAACAAAAATAGAGTCATAACAGCTCTCAAATATTCCCCTGGTCTGGGCCAAAACTACCCCTCCTCTTACAAAATCTAAATTGATTTCTTTATACTCACATGAGTTCCCGTATGTCAAGAGTGTGATCTAATCACCAAATTCAAAGATTTTCTTAGAGTAATCTTCTGTCAGACTACGCATGTATCCCTCTTTCATACACGAGCTTAGATCGACATGGGTCTATAGGAGAATCCATCCATGGGAGTACCTCAGGTTGACATCTTTGTTTTCCACGGTCAGCTCCTCCATACTTTCTAATTACTGAGTGAGTCAAGGTTTCAACCACCAGTTCCATTTTCATTAACTGCCCTTTCTCGAGATTGCAATGCAGCTTAATGAACAAGGGGAAGCCACACCTTGCTCTCAGATATGATGGTATATAAACACGTGATTGTGGGGCCACTCAAAGGTGGTTTGGGTTCACACCGATTTTGAGTCTGCAATGCACCACCTTTTTCCATGTATTAATGTTTCCAAACCACGGTTTCAATTGCGGTACCGCTCAATAAAATTATCGCCCGAGCACGTCGCGTCCCCGCAATGGACTGTGGTCATCGATCTTGTGATCTTTGGCTAGGATTTATGATCAGTGACTCAAATATTCCCTCTTCATATCAATGGATTAGATGTTAAGAACCAAATATCAATATAACATAGAAAAACCTCAGAAAAAGTACGCAATGCCTTGAAAAAGAGATAATTTAAGATAATAAGCCTCTTCAAGGGGGAAACCTCCTTTTACCCCACTTAAATGTTTAAGTAAAAGATGATTCAAAATGAAAATGTCTCCTTGGTATATATAGGAGACTAGGAGGTATAATTACAACTAATGGCCTA
>JZKD02S1904292.1:54783-70368 GCA_000966675.3 Picea glauca
CATGAAAATGAGAAACCAACCAAGATATTATTTGATGAAGTATTGAACCCATTATTTAAAATAGTCAAACTTGCTAATGAGCAAAAGAAAGAACACATAATCATAATTTAAACGATAGTAAACATTTGATAAAAATTAACGTTTTTGTTTAAATTGAGATTTCTATGCTCGTTTCTAAATTTTGACATATACTCTTGTAATGAATGTCACATACTATAGTAAATGTCTTAAGTTTTTCTCAAAGCAAGCCAAGGTATGGAACTATTTGAAAATGTTGATTCTGTAGCTCATCATAATTATCAAGATTCTAATGGGGGCCCTTTAAATTTTGTAAAAATTTAGGGGGAGTTGTTGGGGCCCAACAGCTCCCTATTTGAATCGAACATTTATATAATCTACTTCTCCTTGTCTTTTTCATATGATCTAAACCATTATGTTGGTGTCATTATTGCAAGCCTTTGGTTTCTCTCTAGTTTACCATTAAAAGCATATGTTGCTCTTCTTTAAGGGTGTTGTTATGGGAGGAATACCCTGGAGAAGTCGTACATTGGCTTTCATAGGTGGTTGTACCACCTAGCCTTCAGAGAAGGTCCACAACATTTACATCCATGATATCCTTTTGTTACAAGACCTTCAAAATTATTAATCTATACAGAGAATGTTAGCGTCGAAGATCATAACAATCGCAACTAATTAAATATGCCAAAAAATATTGTTACGTATATAAACAAATCAATAAACATGTAATTTACCAGAGAAAACTCCTAATACTAGATAATCATGTGTGGTGTAAGCACATATGCCATACAATGTAAAACTCCTCTCTGTTGAGATGGCTCTTGATACATCGTATACATGTATCCCTTCCCATAATTCCTTCCATTCATATACCAACGGTTGTAGGTAGACATCCATATTCTTCACTTGTCTTCTACCAAGGACTATAAGAGCCAAAACAAGATGTTCATTCTTCATGGATAACCATGGGGATATTGTTATTGATCACTACTATAGGACAAACAAAATAGTTGGTGTTTTGGAGGGAATATGGGTTGACGCCATCCATGGTTATGTTGAGTCGTAGACTTCATACTTCATCCTTGAATTTTTTGGGCCATGTATCCTCTATATGCTTCATGGCTATTAAATTTGTTGGGATTCACATAACTCCTGACTCACTTATATGCGAGGCATGCCATCCCTGCAAAATAGTTAATTATTTGCAATGAAAGAGCCTTTGAATCCTTGGGATTATACGCATGTGCCTCAATATCTTATGAGGAGGGCCATGTGGTTTACCCTTTTTAATTGATTTATGATATATGTCATGCCTACATTTCAGAAATATCTCTTTGTCTCCATATTCTCCTCTATATAGAATACAGTCATCAAGACATGCATGATATGATATGCACTCAACACCCAATATTTTCAACATTTGTTTTTCCTCTTTGCAACTACCAAATAAGACATTATCACTTGGAAGAACCTTATCCTTTAATAACCTACAATTAGTGAGCAATAGAAATGTACAATGTCATTTAAAGTTCATAAAATCGATCATTTTTAATGTTGATTGTGTGAAAATATTTCTCAAATTATAAGGGACTTAATGAGGGTCAATTACCTCAATATTGTTGAGAAAAATGTGTTTGACATGCCAAAAATTGCTTTCAAATTGTACAGTAAGATTGTCGTCCCCAACTGGGTAGACTTTGATCAGCTAGGTCCAAAGAGAGGGATCGTGGAAGCAAATTTCATTCTTATGAATAAGGTATCAGTGATATGAGAATCATCCCCTCACTCATTGTTCGGGAATGCATCTAAAAACATTGTCTCCATGGAAGTTGCATCCCGTAAATAATCATCCATACGAACCTCTATTTCATTGACTACATTTCCAACTTGTGAAGAACCACTATTGTTGTAGTCATTCCTAATTGGTGAATATGGACGTAGTGGGAATTGAATATGTGGTTGATTCAACCATTCTTGTTATGCTTCCTCTCTGAGTTGTGCTATTATTGCAGTCTTCTCTCGATTTGACATTGTAGTAGGGTGCAATGGAATATGATAGGTAGGTCGCTCATCATCAAAATCCTAATTTCAAAAATATTGAACATTAGTATATCGATGATATTAGTAAGCACAATGCAAGTTGTTTTTTCAAATTACATTATACCTAACATTAATTATTACCATCCCTGACCTACAATTGTGGCTGGAAGATGGTATGTTGCTATTGGCAACATAAAGTGGTTTCCCATTTTCATCTACCAACTGCTTGTGGTATGTTTATCCTGATAAGAGATTCTGTAGTTTTTGAATTGGTGGAATATTATCTACATCTAAAATCGATTATGAATTAGTATCCTGAAAATTTGAATACATTTTTATTCATACTGACAAGGATATAAAAAATAAATAAAAAATAGATAATCGAAATATAAATAAAATCTTAACTTACTGGAGATGGAAAGGGAGAACTCCATGATGGACTTTGAGAAATATGGAATAGGATAAAATTTGAATAATTGGCCATTTGATATTATAATATTTTCTCCCTACATTTGAGAAAAATCAACAATAAATTTTTAAGAATAAGGTGACTTCAAGTAGAAAATGTATATTATAAAGTACTGCAAATCATGTGGATGCATCCTAGAAGATAATTTAATATGAATATACTATTTTGTGTGCAAAGAAAAATTCAGATAACTTTGAAAGCATAACGGTGAGCTTATTTAAAAAACATGTATCGATGCATATATAACAATATAAAGCACCTGGGAATTTATTTATGAGTCGCATCGATTCGTAACTAAATAAAAAAAGAATTATCTAATATCAGTGCTCCAAAAATTTTAAGCGCACCAGTGCGTTTTATACAAAAATGCACCAGTGATTTATATTAATAGACGCACCAAGGTTTCGAAAAAATTAAGAAAAATGTGTGACTTTGTTTTTATACAATTGAAAAATGAGCGATAATTTAAAACCTAATTTCATAAAGTCAATTAAATAGTAAAAATCTATTCATTTTTTCATTATTTTACCAAAATTTACAGTGAAGAGATTTGCAAGAGAGCACTGTGGAGAAACATAATACTTTGGAACAACAAGATTATTCAAAAGATCATAATTTGAAGGTTATGGTGATTCATTTAAAACCCTTTTCATAAAATCTTTCCTGGGTATTAATATACTCAACATTTTATTATTTTACCAAAATTTACAGGGGAGAGATTTGCAAGAGAGACATACAAGGGAGCATTATCGAGAAACACATCAATACTTTGGAACAAGAGACTTATTCAAAAGATTAGAATTTGAAGGGTATGGTGATTCATTCAAAACCCTTTTGGAGAAACAAAATTATTCAAAAAATCATAATTTGAAGGGTTTTGTGATTCACTCAAAACCATGCATAGTAAAAAATTTAAATTTTACTGTTGATTTTAATAATACAATTTTTTACAATTTGTATATCTATTTAGATTTAATTAAAATTCAGGAAAAAAATAAAAAAATAAAAATCATACTTATCTTAAACCCTTGCCTCTTCTTGCTTATGTGACTGCAAAATTTCACCTTATGGTTTAACTCCCTCTATCACTTCATAATTATATCTTTTCATTTTAGGAATTTTAGATTTAATGGGTTTATGTTTCCATATAAAATATGTTTGACATGTGATGCATGAAATTCAAACCCTCTCAGCCTTGTCACGTTTTTTTTTTAAACGGTTTTGGGTAATCGGTGCACCTAATTGAATCTAACACACCGATGCGCTTGAGAATAAAACACACATGTAATGCTCCAACATAATTAAAAAAATTGTTCATCGATGTGTAATTTTATTTGTTCATGGTATTCTTTTTCATTTTTTTTCATTTGTTTTCAATTGGAAGGTGTCGATAATGATACATATCGCATTGTTGTAATTTATAGTTTTTAAAAAGATATATCTTTTATATCGATTATTTTCATATATGGAACACACTGGTACTTTTTGTATTATGAAAGCACACCAGAAATGTTTTTTTTGCAAAAACTTATGTGATTTATTTATAAAATATAGTTAATAGCTTGTGTATTGAATTGTACATGATATATATTGATAAAAAAAAATGTGTGAGAATAGTTCAAGTAACAAATTTTTTGATCGAAACAATGATAACACATCCAAAAAGGAAAAAAAGGTAAGTTCTTTGTAAATTCTATACAAAATTAATATGTTAAAAAGACAAGTTCTTTGTAAATTCTATAAAAAATTAATATGTTTGAACTAATATGTATTGGTTAGTGTCTGTCCTGCAGAGCCATAAAATGAAGAAGATCGATAAGATTCTTTGTGATCTAAGTGCAAAAGAGCGTAAAAGCTTGATGGAAAATTGCAAAAGGAAGAATTGGGTGAATGAAAAAATTCTATTCAATATGAGTTCTTTTTTGAATTTTCATTAATAATATACTTAAAAATATTAGATAACATGTTTCAAACAATTGGGTTTATTTTTCATGGGTCTTCGGTTGGTTTGATGGGATTTTCTAGGATGGTTTGTGGCTTGCGGGTCTGAGGTCAAGGTTCCATTAATTCTTGGTATCCTCTGCGGCCCATGATAAATGTCTTTTCTCATGTCACGGGATGTCCACGATCTACAAGATTTTAACGCAGAAACTAAGGCTTTTAATAATTTGGTGGCTAACTCAAGAAAACCGAATTCTCACCTTACCCACACCAAGTTTGTTAAAAAGATAGATCAGATTCCTAAATTTCTAGTTCCACGTGTAGTGGCCCGAGCCAAGGCCCTAGCATATGCCCAAAAATACATTATTGGAAAATTTACAGGACTATGGCCTTCTCCTCACCAGATGGACACCTGGATAAACAAAAATTGGCTCCCTCTAAACAAAGGAAGGCTCAACCACTTCTTCTACAGTAAAGGTTTCTACACTTTAATTTTTGAATTTAAAGAAGATAGAGATATGTTTTTTAGAAATAGACCATATTTTATGGGCCCAAGAGGATTGTACCTGGAAAAATGGACTCTGGATTTTTACCCAGAGCCTGATATACCCACAATAGTTCCAGTTTGGGTAAAAATTCCTCACCTTCCCCTCTATTGTTGGGGAGATGATGTTCTAAGGAGAATAGGGAATTCCCTTGGTAAATATATTGATAAGGAAGATCCAAAACCCCCAATATTCGCTTGTGCCCAAATATGGGTAGAAGTAGATATAGAAAAGGGTCTACCTAAAGCAATTAAGCTAATGCTGGATGAATGGTATCATATCCAAAAAGATGATTATGATAACATCCATTTCAAATGTAAAACTTTCCAAGACTATGTCCATTTCGCAACGGATTGCTCAAAATAGCTTCATGCCTCTTCTGAACAACCCGAAAGTATGGATGATGGATAGAAAACCACTAAAAGAAAATCCAATCCAGGAAAACAACCTGGGAAAGAAGGCCCCCCAGCCAAACAGCCAACCCCCCCCCCAACCCAAATTCACTCTCCCTAGTCCCTCAAAGCAATATGACACAACTGAAACTTCTAATTATTTTCACATTCTGGAAGAAACTCAATATGAGAGCAAAGCAAATAAGGATAAAAAGAATCATTTGGAAGAAGAGGAAAAAAAAGAATAGACACAAAAAGAAACAGAGGATGAGGAGGATTCTAAGGAAGAAGAAATAAGCAAAGAATAAGCAGAATCATAAACAAAACAACACTCCCAAAACTTGATGGTAACCAAAGGCAAGAATAAACCCAAACAAAAGAAAATGAATCAATCAAAACATGAAAAAGAGTAGGAAGAAATTCAAACAAGGAATCCATGGAGGAAAATGCTTCCAAAGAAAAATCCATGGGGAAGAAACACTCTATCGAGGTTTCCTTAAGCAACATGGGAAAAACGACCACTGGAAAAAAATCATAAGAGGAGGCTTCCCCCCCCCACTTGGAGAAAACCATCCTCAACTCATAAACCATGATGAAAAACATATCATGGAATTGTAGGGTTCTAGACAATAATCATAAAGTTGAGGCTCTACGATACCTAATCAAGAAAGAAAAACCAATGATTGTATTAATACAAGAAACCAAAATGGAAGAGACAAATGCAATTACAGCAGGAAAAAAATCCTTTTCACATGCAAATGGAATGGAAATTAGCTCAAGAGGTGCTTCTGGTGGAATCCTCACTCTCTAGGACTCCTCTCTTATCTCCATTGAAGAACATCACCAATCTAAGAAATGGCTTCTAAAAACCATGAAGAGCACTCAAAACGAGGCATATTATTCAATCATCAATGTCTACATGACAGTGAGGCAAGTAGACAACGATTCCTATTGGTCCTCTATTTCTCTTATAAAAAATCAGATCAAGACCCAATACTGCATAATAGCTGGAGACTTCAACACTACTCTGCATAGCACAGAAAAATGAGGAGGATCAATAGTCGAGAATGTAGCACGAGAAAAAATGGAGGATATCATATTAGAGTGGGATCTAATGGACATCAAACCATCAAAAGGAAAGTATACCTGGAGCAACAAAAGAGCAGGATCCAACTTCATCGTTCCCATGATCGACTGCTTTTTTATCCACAACAACTTTTTCCTTCTTCCCCTCTCCATCTCCTCCCAAGATCTTCCCTCAACTACTTCAGATCACCACCCCATATCCCTATCCTTGGACACCCCTCTGAATCTCAACCATATCCCCTTCCATTTCAACCCTCTCTGGCTCCACCATCCTAAAGCTTTCTCTTTGGTTAAACAAATTTGGACCTTACATCTTGGTTTCCCCCAATTAAATTTGAGAAAGACAGTTGATAGTGGTAAAATAAACTTTAAAATCCTGGGCCAAATATGCCTTTGTTCCCCCCTCTCAATAAAGGGAAGAAAGGCTTAAGGTGTTGGCTTAAATTCAACTAGAAATTGAAGAAGGGGACGTCAACATCAATCTTATAACTAAGGAAAAAGAAGCAAACCAAGAAATTCACAAATATTTCAAGAAAGAAGAATAATAATGAAGGTTAAAATATCATAGTTTATGGCTCTAAGCAGGTGATCAAAACACCTCCTTCTTCCACAAAAAAACTAAATTTCACCAGCAACGAAACTTTTTCAACAAATAAAAAATGTTGAGGGACAAACCCTGTAAAGTTTTGAACAATTTAAAGATGTATCTTACCAGCATTACAAAACCCTATTCACAGAAGAGGAAGAAGAGAGAACAACTTCAATAGAGGAGGAAATGATTGAGCAGCTTGCAATGCAGATAACTCCAAAACACAATAAGGACCTCTTAAAAGAAGTCTCGGAGGAAGAACCAGAAAGAATTGTCTCGAGCTTTGAGAAAGACAAAGCTCTTGGACCAGATGGATTCTCCTTCCATTTCTACCATTCCTTTTGGAATACAATAAAACTTGACCTGTGGAATATGGTGAATTACATGTTAATAAAAAATAAAGTCGAAGGGGCCACCATCTCTACCTTTCTTGCCATGATCCCTAAGAAAGTTAATCCCTCTTCCTTTTCAATATTCCACCCTGTCTCCCTCTGCAGCTCCTCATATAAAATAATCACCAAAATCATTTCCAATATGATAAAGCCCCTTCTTCCTTCTCTTATCTCCGTGAATCAAAGTGGATTTATGTCAAATCTCCAAATTTTGGATAATATTGTTTTGGTGTAGGAGGAAAGTTTTCAAAGTTGAATAAAAAAGGATAAAGGAATGGTCATCAAACTCTATATGGCTAATTCCTTCGATAGAATGAAGCATTCCTTTCTCTATGTAGTTATGGAAAAATTTGGGTTCGACAAGTAATTTATAGAATGGATCCAATCTTGCATCGAGGCTCCCTACGTTACCCCTATGGTAAATGGAAGGAAAACCTCCTTCAAAGAAAGTAGAGGATTTCAACATGGCTTCCCACTCTCTCCTCTCTTATACATTATTGTCATAGAGACCTTAACCGCAGGTTGGAACATGAATGAAGAGTTGGCAGGATTCTTGGATTGGCTCTTGGTTCAGGATTCAAAGAAATCAACCAGTCCTAGTTCGGAGATGACACATTACCTATCAGGGATGCCTCATCTATCATTGCAAAAATATTTAAAAATATTTTGGACATTTTTCTAAAAGTCTCAAGAGGATAAATTAATAATAAAAAAAACAAGGTTTATGGATGGAACATCCAAGAGAAAAAAATCAAACAAATCTCAGATATTTTGGGATTCACACATCTTCAAATTTGATCCTCCTTCACCTACTTGGGAATGCCAATTTCCTCGCATCATCTCAAGTCTCATGAATGGAACCCAATTCTGGAAAAAATGATGAAGAGGATCATGCAGTGGGGCGCTAGATGGTTGAACCCGATAGGCAAAATTGTCCTCATCAAAGTTGTCTTATCCTCTCTTTATACCTATAAATTGGATAACTTGTTAGCCCCCAAAGGGATTGTGGATAAAATGGAAAATATTATCAGAAAATTTTTTTGGAAAGGAGGAAAGACAAATAATAAAAACTTCCACATGATTAACTAGGAAATTGTTAAACTTAAAAATGAAAGAGGCAACCTCGAGATCAGGCACTGTGTTCTCCTAAACATTACTCTAGGAGCCAAACTCGTATGGAGGCTTATATATGGAAAACAAGAGTGGTGGAAAGAGGTGCTTAAAACTATTTACAGAAGCAGAGATCGAAGGAGGGGAGTGATAACTCTTCCTTGTATTCATCAGGATCACCAATTTGGAAACTTATACAAGTAGCCACCCCTTTGGTTCAATCTAAACTCTCATGGCAATCAGGAAACGACCAAACCATCGATCTTTGGAAAGAAAGCATCATGGGGAAACCACCCTTAGCCACTAAAAAATAATTCAGGGATTTAATGCAATGGGGAAGACACCACGAACTCAACAAATTGGCAGACATATCCCAATGGGCTCCTGAAGGAAGTTGGGACAATTGGAAATTCCCTAATGCCCCGGACAATTTCTCAACTCAAATAATAGAATTAATCAAACATTTGGATGGTTGTGCCCTATTTCATCAAAATAACGGAGATGACAGGATGTGGGGAAAACAACACTACACAGTGAAAGAAGGATACAAAACTATCATTCAAGCCATCCAGGGACCACCAAAATCCAAAATCTGGAAACATATTTGGGAAGGAGACTCTCTACCAAAAATGAATGCTTTATGTTGGGAATAGTGCACAACAAACTACTCACAATTCTTAACAAGCTGTATCCTAAGTACACCAAACCTACCAATTGGCAAGATATCTTTGTAAACTGGAAAAGGCAGTATGCAGTAGATTTTAGGAAGAAAAATTCTCTGCAAAGAATATGAACAACTCTCCCAAAATTCCTCTACTGGGAAATTTGGCTCGCAAGGAACAAAGCCAAATTTCAAGAAATTATGTGGACTCCTCTTAAAATCCTTTCCAAGGCGTGTGGTCTCCTATCCGAAGTCATGCAAGCAAAGATACTCCAACTGAACAATCGAAACCTATGGGACATTAGTGAAATAAATTGGATAGATAAGAGTCTAACCTGACATGATCTTGTTCTGCCTCATGTCAAGAGTAAAGTTGATTAAAAAAACAGGAAGATTTGAATGACTGAAGAATAATTAAGAGAGTGGAAAAAACAACGTCAAAAAATGATAATCATTTTCGATGGCGCCTCTAGAGGAAACCATGGAGAAGTCGGCGCAAGAGGCATAATATATGACTTGGAAGGAAAAAAATAAATTGAATATGGCCTGGGCGAAAAAACCAACAACTCAACCAAACTATTAGCAGTCCATATGGGAATTAAAATTTTACTCTCCCAACAAATTAATAGTGTCACTGTCATCAAAGACTCTAAGCTCATAATCAGAGAGATGAATTTGAAAACTCGGGCTCATCAAGGTAGTCAGCAAAGGATGATTCAAAAATATATGAGGATTGCATAAAATTCTCGGTCATAAATTTTTACCATGTTCTCCGAAAGCATAACAAGGATGCAGACCTTCTCGCAAAATAGGGGAGAGATATAAACCACAACATAATCATTCTGAATGGAGTACAAAAATATCAGCTATTACCATAATAAGTGGATGTCATCCATGATGGAATATAGGATAAAGGCTTATTTGTTTCGTATTTCTCTCATGGATCTTACTAATGAGGAGACCAACCTACAACTCTGACTCCTACAAATGGAGCAACGTGGAAGAGTTCCTAAGAGCCCAAAGTAAGGTGGCATGTTCCTAGAATCTTCGAATTGTTTCCCTGGAAAACCAAATTCAAGCCATCACCGAAGAAAAAGATTGGGAGATTAGCTTAATTTCCAAGACTATCTGTCGCCAAGGAAGATAGATGAAATGGCCGCGCTACCAACTCAGGGAAAGACAGATGGAAGATCATCACCATGCCACTAATAACTCATCCACCAGTACGAAAGAAGTGCTTCAACCTATTGGAGATTCCAGAGACTTTGTTGTTGTATGGAATCGGAAAGTAAAAACCAAGCAAGAACCGGACATGACTCTAAAGTTGGGAATTTCACAGGTGTCTTAGCTTAATTTTGTAGTCTCTTAATGTCAGAAAGATCATATAAGTTTTTGAATAGGCTTATGTCTTCCATAGCCTCTACGGCTCTTAAGGTATTTATGAAGTAGGGTAGCTATAGTCTCTTTTAGAACTGATTCAAAGTATGATTGGATAAGTACTAATATGATATAGTCAAACTCAGTGACTTTTTACCATGTTTCAAACAATATGTTAATTCACATATGTTTAATTTTCTACAAGGACCAACAACGAAGGAACAAAATGTCATTCTAAGAAAATAAATTTATAGAAGATATAAATGATGATGAATTGGTCCTTAGTTCATCTGGAGTGGTATTGGAGGTTAATGAAAGGTGGGGAAACAAAACTATGAGGGATATAATGGAACAAACATATAGATGTAATTTCCACTTACAATACATAAATCAATCCAATGATTCCAAGAACCAGGTTATATATAAACTACTACAGAGCAAGGGTCAATGAGACATGTCAGACTTGCAATAGAAAAAACATACAACAACAAAAAAAAATCATTCAAAAAACAATATTTCTAAAAATGTTTTTCTAGAATATACATATATTACTACAAACCATTCCTTTATAATATCAATTTTGTTATATTTAGTTTTCATATATCAATATAAAAATAGTTTGTTGTCATGTTACTTTTTTTCATGAAGATTATGAAAATCTCAAAGGATCAGCGAGCTTAAATCCAAAATATGTTAATAGGAATGTCAAAAAAAGTGTACAAGGAGATGGTAAAAGAAATGGACATAATTGCATCGTAGGAGGAGCCTTCTCAACAACAACGTGCTTCAAATGTATGAAATCATTGAAATTTTCTATTAGGTACATATAAATAAATAATTTAGCATTAAATATTATTTTTCAAGTATTTTCTTGTAGAAAAAAAAAATGGAACCCATTCAACACATAAAATAGGACAACAAGGAAGAAAATGGTTGATGGCAAAGTTTGTGAGTAATTGTTCTTTCCTTATAACATTAACTTAGGATTTAATTTTTGTATATTTTAATTTTTTTTACAACAACCATCCTTGAATGTCTTCAAACATGTGCTAACATACAAAGAAGATTCATCACAAGAATTGATTGACATTGGGTTAAGTAAGAGTTGTGAGTATATGTTAGCATATCAAAAATTAGTTGTGGAATTTGTAAGTATCTTATGTTGTTTTACTTCTCTCATTTTATAATTAATGGAACAAAAAAAATCTTTTATATTAAATCTATGATTTATTATGGGGTATAAAACTTGCAGTAAACAAAGTATGGAAATGTGCCTACAGAAGAGTTGTTGACAGAAGGCACGAGATTTGGTTTTGAAAAAAAACGTATCATTTAGGACTCAATTCTTGCTATGGTATGTCAATTTTCAATTTACATTCATGTATATTATTTATTTCAATTTTCATTATTCTCACCAATGTAGATACACTCATTACACTTTATTTTTATTTTTGTAAATGGAATCATTTGAAGAAGAGGAAAACAATCGAGACAATCAACAAAACATTCGACCAGATAACCCAAGTCATGGAAGTAGCTCGAGGACTGACAACAGTTCCAGCGAAGAATGATGATCAAAATATTTGGATATCAATGCAAGCTACTGTATTTTTTGAAATAATTGTCTATGAAAATCAAACATTTTGTTTAATGTAATGGACATAGTGTTCCAATTGAAAGACAAGGGGTTACCAATAAGTGTCGACCCATTTTGTATGACAAACAGTCTATTATTCATATATAATAAAATGTGTTTTATTTTATTCTATTTTGTTGTCCAATGTTGTGAAATGTTACAGCGTTGATTAAATATATGGATTATTAAATATTATAATGAAGATATGTGAAATCTGATGATATAACAAATTAATCCAAACATCATATCCAAATGCACTAATCAAAATTTAATTTATATGAATACTATTATAAGATATATGTCAGTCTTTTTATGAACAATGGAATTAAAAAATAACAATAATTGTGCATTGTCATAGGTCGATGTTTCTAAAAAGAGAAAATGACAATCTATGCGTTTAATAATAAAAAGCACCGATGTGTTTCAAAATAAAACACACCGGTGTCATAATTAAATTCGCACCAACGTTGGTATACAAGGAACCAACATTATCTTAATACTATTTTAACCCAAAATTATAATAATAAAAACCTTTATTGATGCGTTTAATTAATAAACTCACCAGTGCTTCTGTATCACACTTTTGCCTTGGTGCGTTCAGAATGTCATGCACCGGTGGGGTTTGTTTTTTAATGCACTAGTGCATGCTATCATACATTTTCCTAGTGCCTTATTGTTATTAAGGAACCAGTGTGTTATTACTTATAAGAGCATTGATGCCCCAATATTTTTTGGACAACCACGGTGCTTTCTTGTAAACGTAAGCATTGGTGCTTTAATTTAGAGAACACATCGGTGATTGGTATCATTTATTCCACTGGTGCGTTGTTGTTATTAAAGCACCAGGGAATTATTTTGCATAAATGCTTCGGTGCCCCAATATTTTAGGACTCACTCAATGCTTTTGGTGTAATGTAAGCATCGGTGCTTTATGTTTGGGAACACATTGATGCGCATAAACCATGAAGTGCACATCCTAGAAAAACATACGCTACAACCTCCGCCCACCCAGTTATTTTTAGTTATAATGAAGTTCCACTATAATCTCTGCAAAAACATCTACTACCAAAAACGAATGTTTTCAGGGAGGTTGTTTTGACAATTTTTGTGAATTTTGTAACACTAAAAACCTCCACTTGCTAGAGGCTCTTTTCCTTGTAGTGAAGGAACTACTTCATTTTGAAGATCAATATGAGGAAGTTTGATGGAAAAGATCCTATGACATGGATATTCTAGATGGATAAATTATTTGATTTGCACCAAGTGTCAACCTTTCAAAAGGTGACTATTGTATCCTTGTATTTCAAAAATGACCAATTTGTATGGTATCAATGGATTTGTGAACGAAAAAAGGGTTTTATTATCTCTCGGTCCATTTTTAGGGATGATTTGATAGCACATTATGGGGATATTAAGATAAATACATTCTTTAGTCAATTGATAAATCCTCGGCAAAAAAGTCCAATTGCAAAGCACATTCAATGATTCCAAAATCTAAGTCTTAGGGTAAAGGAAATTCTAGAGGATAAAATAGTAGATCTCTTTATGGGAACTTTAAAGGAAAGAATCCAACATGAAGTGTGTCTCTTTAAACCTAAATCCATAGAGCATGCTTTCAACATGGCAAGGAAAGTTGAAAGTAAAAATATGGCTATTAGAAGAGTGTTCACCAACAACTATAGAGAGAATAATGGTCCTCCTCCTAACCTCACTCAACCAACAAGGTTGAAACCTCAACAAATGGATGAAAGAAGAGCAAAGGGACTATGTTTCAATTAAGAAAACAAGTACATTAAGGGGCATAAATGATGTGAGAAGAAAATATTCTATATAGACAATGAAGAGGAAGAAGATCAAGAATTTAGAAACATGACAAAATCTAGATCTAGAAGAGACTACTCCAATGATATATTTTCATGAATTGGCCGACATCAATACTCCAAAAAGCTCCAAGATAGAAGAATATATCAAAAATAAAAAGCTAACAATGTTGATTGATTTTTGTAGTACCCATAACTTCCTCAATTACAAATTAGAAAAACTCATCAATTGTTGTGTATTTATAGCACTAGAGTTTCAAGTAATGATTGCAGATGGTGGTATCATAAATTGTTCAAGGAAGTTCCATACTATTAAGCTCAATATGGGGGAGTATTTATTGGATAGTCCCATAATTGCAATCCAAATGGGTGGTGTTGATGTTGTATTGGGGGTCCAATGGTTACAATCATTTGGAACAATGGCCCTTAATTTTCAAGATATTTTCATGGGATTTTACTCAGAAGGAAAAGAAATTGATCTTAGAGGTAGCCAAGGGAAACCCTCTAAAGTGATAAGTTCTAATACCATGACAAAACTACTCAAAAAAGGGACACCATGGTGTAATTTCACAATTGTGCTCACTAGATGTTCAAATATCTATATCCTCATCTCTAGTGGAAATACAAAAGGTTATCAACAAGCATTCTGAGGTATTTTGAGGGATTCCTAAGGGTCTTGCACTTGCTCGAGATCATGACTATGTTATTCAACTAGGAAGTGTACATCTAGTATTCCATGTTTCTTTCTTAAAGAATGTAATCATTGACAAGATCCTAGTCCAAATTGTTTTACTGGAGATTAATGGAGAAGGGAAAATCATCCTAGAACTACAAAAAATATTTGGAACAAGGATTAAGAAACTACGAAATCAAGCAATTACTAATAACCTCATCAAATGGAATAACCTACCAGTGGACGAGATGACATGGGAAGATGAGTTCTTCGTGGAGAAACACTTGTAGTTAGTAAAGTGTTAAGGAAAAAAATTGTTTGAAGGGGAGGGGCATGTTAATCCCTAGAGAAAGCCCTATGTTAAGAATAAAACCCCTTATTAAGCCCTAGATATTGAGTTATTACATTTATAGTTTTATATTAGTAGGTCATCTAGAACATTTCATTGTACTCTCTCTCTCTCTCTCTCTCTCTCTCTCTCTCTCTCTCTCTCACACACACACACACACACACACACACCAAGGAGACCTAGTATTAGGATCATCTTGTCTTACGCATTGAATACATTGTAAAAGGAGGTTTCCCCCTCAAAGTGGATTGTTATTCATTGAATTTTTATCATTATCAAGGCATTGTTCCATTGAATAATTCTATCATCCCTTGGTCAAGGACGGTAAGACTAGTTCTTTCTGATTCAGTTCTCAATGGTCATCGAAGAGTTCTTTTACTTTTGAGTGTTAAGTATCATTTTGTTAATCCTCTTACTATTCCTTGTTTTATTCCCCTCCTTATCTATCATCTCTTATGGTTTTTGTTAGGGTCCTAACTCGCACATA
>JZKD02S1904292.1:70730-86951 GCA_000966675.3 Picea glauca
TCGAGGGTATGAGAACCCTAGCTTGGATATTATTGTAATAGAGCTCTGCTCGACTGGAGGTTTCCCCCTCGAAGAGGCCCGTGAACATTGCTCTCAGAATCAAAGTGTTATTTCTTTTGTTATTCGTATATCATTTCAGTGTTATTGTGGTGATTGTTCTGGTTATATTGTTGTTATTATGCGATTTCTATCATTTTATTTTTGTTCTGTATACTTTTTATATCTAGTATATTACAAGTAGTATCAGAGAACTTTCCTCGGCATAAATTGTGGGTAAACTTTTTTTCAAGGTAGAGACGTATTCTGGCATCTTTAAGCCACATAGATTTGTCGTTACACACATACTCCTGCGGTTGAGGGATTCATACACGGAGGAAATACAAGTGGTACCTAAGCGCACATTTGTTGGCCACCCTTGTAACCCTTTTTGGTACCCCTTCGAGTGGTAGCGCATTAGACAACGCCTATGTACGGATCAGCCTAGATTACCCGAAGCCCCCTTTAGATAAACCAATCAGTCGCCTGACTACTATAGTGCCACTGAGAACAACACTCGAGAAGATACTCTCTAGTACATGGGTAGTCGGGTAGTACGGCTAAGGGTACGGTCTAGCCTCCTTAGTTAGTGCCCTGAGATATTGGGCCAAGTACTATTGTTGGAACCCGCACGTATATCAGAGAGCTATAGCACAGGGAAAACCCTTGTCTGTAGAACCTTTGAATACCTAAACCTTGGGGATAGAAACATAAATAAATTAAAAAAGACAAGATCTATTGTCGCGCAACTGTGTTCAGGTTTCCAAATCACTACACATTTCTTCCTGGTTAAGCATTTGGGCATTTCATCACTACAGTATTCTTCAAACCGAAGTATAACTCCGCAGGTGTAAAAAAAAAAAAACGAGTCTGGAAAATTATTCACCATTATTTGAGACCTATTCCATTGGATTCATCTCTTCGCCCTTATCACATTCATACATATCATTTTTCAGAAAAAAAAATTACCCCACCTACCCCTTTTCAGTTCCCTCATCATCATGGCCCATACCCATAGCCAAGACTTGGAATCTCGCTTTAATACCTTACAATCTAATCTCACTGAGACCCAACAAGAAGTCAAACAACTCAGTGTCAATGTTGTTGCCATCAATACAACCATGCAATCCTCAATGGAGGAAATCAAACAAGACCCGACCACCCAGCTTGAATCTGTCTTTTCGATGCTCTGCACCAAGTTGCATATCCCTATAGATAACCCTTCCTCTGACTCACCTCCACATACTAAAGCTGAAAATTCCTCTCATTCCCATAACTTTCAGCACCATCACTTTCAATGTGACCTATGCCTTTCGCGGGTGGATGTGACCAAATTTTATGGCTCGAACCCCACTGGTTGGGTAACCCAAATAGAACATTATTTGGGTATACGGTATTACAGATGACTTGGTGAAACTCTGGTATGGTGTTCTCCATCTAGATCAAGAACGTTGGCAATTTTGGCAATGGAGAAAAACTTCTCGTCAAGGGTATATTTCTTGGACACACTTTGTGGCCGAGATTTATGAACGCTTTGACACTGACACCAACCATTTGGGTCATTTGACAAAGTTGAAACAATCAGGAACAGTGGAAGGCTTTATAGTTTCCTTTGAGCACCTGGCTTTTCGAATAGAGAGCATGTCTGATGCCTTTTTTCGAGAGTGTTTTATCAGTGGCCTCAAGGATGAGATTCAGGCCCATGTCTTCATGGCTTGGCCTCAGAGTTGGGTGGAGGCTACTAAAAGAGCTAAATAAGCACAACAGGTTGTATCTTCTCAAAACCGGAAACCCTCCTTTATCCCTCTCACTAAACCAGTAAATCCCACTACTCCCTCTGCTCCACTAAATATCCAAAAATTGACCAAGGCTGAAATGGTTGAACGCCAACTCAAAGGCCTTTGTTATAATTGTGATGACAAATATTTCTCGGGCCACAAGTGTAGGGAACAAAATCTTTTTATGGCCATCTTGGAGGATATTTTAGAAGAGGATGTTGAAACTCCCCTTGTGTCTGAGTCACCTGAAACCATTGACATAACCCCTCCCTTAGACCCTCCCGAAGTAGAACCGGCCATTTCCCTCAATTCTCTCACTAGCTTCTCTGCTCCCCAAACCCTCAAGCTAATCGGTTACATCAAGCATAGGAAGGTCATCATTCTGGTTGATAGTGGAAGCACCCATAATTTTATTCATCGCCGCATTGCCCAAGAAATTCATTGCTACATCCATGCCGTCAATAATTTCCAAATCATGATTGCCAATGGTGGCTCCATGAAATGTGGAGGGCATTGTGAAAATGTGCGTCTCCAAATTGGTGACTACCACCTAAAATATCATATGTTTTCTATCGACATGGGCGATTGTGACATTGTGTTGGGTGCAGACTGGCTAAGGACATTGGGTCCCATTCTCATGGATTTTAAGGAATTAACTATGCAATTCAATCAGGAGGACCACCAATATAATTGCCAAGGCATTGTCGTCGATTCACCAGAGATCATTAGTTCCCATCGCATGGAAAAGCTGCTAAAAAAAGGTAATTCTGGTGTTATTTCCCAACACCATGCCATACAAGAAACAAAGACACCCTCGGCGCTGCAAGACCTCCAAGCTATCCTTTCTAAAAAGCAAGTGGTCTTTTCCACTCCCCAGGGACTCCCTCCTTCCTGTGGTGTTCATGATCATTCCATTCCCCTTGTACCCAGAAGCCTTCCTCCCAATATTTGTCTGTATCGTCACCCCTTTTCCAAAAAAACGAAATTGAGAAAATGGTCCAGGAACTCCTTAATACAGGCATTATCCGCCCTAGTACAATCCCCTACTCTTCTCCTATGGTCATGGTCCTGAAGAAAGAAGGTTTTGGGCGAATGTGTCCTGAATTTCGTGCCCTCAACAAACTTACCATTAAACACAAATTCCCCATTCATGTCATTGATGACCTCTTGGCTGAATTGAGCGGTGCCCAATTCTTTACTAAACTTGATCTTTGTTCGAGCTACCACCAGATACGTATGAAAGAGGCATACATTCCCAATACTTCCTTTAGAACTCATGAGGGCCACTATGAGTTTTTGGTCATGCCCTTTGGCTTGTGTAATGCCCCTCCACCTTCCAAAGCCTCATGAATCATGTCTTCCATCCTTTTCTCCATCATTTTGTCTTAGTTTTCTTTGATGATATCCTCATCTATAGAAAAACCTGGACAGACCATCTTGCTCATGTGGATCAAGTTCTCCATCTACTCTCTCAACACCAACTTTTCCTAAAATAGTCTAAATGTGCTTTTGGCGCATCAGAAGTTGTGTACTTGGGTCATTTGGTTGGCAAGGATGACATGGGTGGATCCTAAAAAGATTGAAGCCATGCAAGACTGGCCTCACCCAAAGACTCTCAAAAGCTTGCGTGGATTTCTGGGCTTAACAGGTTATTATCGCAATTTTGTTAAGAATTATGGAAAGATTGCAGCATCTCTCACTGCACTCCTAAAAAATAACTCTTTCACTTGGACTCCAGTCACTGCTCAATCTTTTCAAACCTTGAAGATGGCCATGCGAACCAATCCAATCCTAGCCCTTCCTGATTTCACAAAGACCTTTGTCTTGGAATGTGATGCTTCAGGGAAAGGAATTGGTGTTGTCCTTATGCATGAGGGTCGGCCTTTGCCCTTTACCAACAAGCAACTGTCTGGAAGAAATCTGGGAAAATCAATCTATGAAAAGGAAATGTTGGCTATTATGCATGTCGTTGATCTGTGGCGCCCTTATCTATTGGGGAAATGCTTCCAAATTAAGAGAGACCATCAAAGCCTCAAGTTTTTTCTCGAACAACACATTTCCTCCTCGGAGCAACAAAAGTGGGTGACTAAGCTCTTTGGATATGATTATGAGATCATTTTCAAGAAAGGCAAAGACAATGTGGTTGTGGATGCACTTTCCCAAAAATATGAAGATGAAGGATCCCTTTTTTCTCTTTCCTTCATTGTACCAGATTGGCTCCAATTCGTTCGCCAGGAATGGCTACAAGATCCCAAAATTTGCATCTGATCCAACAGTTGCAGTCCAATGCTCCAACTTCCCCAGGGTACTCTTGGCTCCATGATGAGCTTCGATACAAATGTCGTTTGTATTTAAGTAAACAATCAAAACTTAAATCCACGGTACTTTCTGAACTTCATGCTACACCCACAGCGGGGCACTCCGGGTTCACCAAAACCTATGACATGGTCAAATGTTCTTTTTTTCTGGGATGGTATGAAACAATAAATTCATAATTTTTTCGCTGAATGTGATGTGTGTCAATGCAACAAGGGAGAAACAATCAAATCTCTGAGCACACTACAACCACTTCCGATTCCACCTGCTATTTGAAGGGATATCTCTATGAATTTTATTACAGGCTTACCCAAATCAGGAAATAAATCAGTCATCATGGTGGTTGTTGATCGCCTTTCCAAGTATTCTCATTTATGCGCTCTTCAACACCCATTTACAACATCCACGGTGGCTCAAATTTTCATGGATCAGATCTTCAAGCTTCATGGCATACCGCACTCTATTGTTTCTAATCATGACCCAACTTTCACCAACAATTTTTGGCAAGAACTGTTCAAGCTACAAGGCACCCAATTGCATATCAGCACATCTTATCATCCCCAGACTGATGGTCAAACTGAAGTTGTCAACAAGTGTTTGGAAACATATTTGAGGTGTTTTGCCTTGAAAAAGAAAAATCAGTGGGCTTTTTGGTTACCCCTAGTTGAATGGTGGTACAACACTTCATACCATACAACTACACACATGAATCCTTTTGAAGCGGTATATGGACATAAGCCACCTTCAGTTCTCTGATACTTACCTGGTGTCTCGAAGGTCCAGGTGGTTGACCTAACACTTACATTTCAAGAGGCTATTCTCCGTACCCTCAAAGAGAATTTGGTCATGGCATAGAATTTCATGAAGCAACAAGCAGATCAAGGTCGCTCTAAACGTCAATTTGCAGAAGCGGATCAGGTGTTTCTTCAACTGCAACCTTACAAGAAAAATTCCCTCAAGGCCGAGCATTGTCAGAATCTAGCGCCCAAATTTTATGGTCCTTATACCATTCTCAAGCTTGTGGGACAAGTGGCCTATCAGTTAGCTTTGCCCAGTCATTCGAAGCTACATCCTGTTTTTCATGTTTCATGCTTAAAGAAGGTGATTGGAACTAAGTGCCAAATTCAAGCCAACCTTCCCGAGTTAGCCGAAGAAGGATCCATTTGGCTACAACCACAAGCAGTTTTGGACCAGTGTGAGCATCGCCTGCATTAGAGAACCATCAAGGAAGTGTTAGTTCAGTGGAAAGATACAACTCTAGCAGATGCCACTTGGGAACCAGCTACCATTCTACAACAATTTCCACATCTCAAGCCTTGAGGACAATGTTGTTTTTAAGGGGGAGTACATGTTAAGGTCCTAACCCGCACATAGGTAGAACAATATATTCAGATGTAATAAATGTCAATATTAATAAGGCCTTGCAATAAAATAGAATAAGTCAAATGTAAGAAGACTTAATAGAAGCTTCTGCTTCTAGAAGGATCTTCCTCTAGATGCTTCTTTTGATAGACCTATTTAGTATAAATAGGAGTTGAGGGTATGATAACCCTAGCTTGGATATTATTGTAATAGAGCTCTGCTCGACTGGAGGTTTCCCCCTCGAAGAGGCACGTGAACATTTCTCTCAGAATCAAAGTGTTATTTTTGTTGTTATTCTTATATCATTTTAGTGTTATTGTGGTGATTGTTCTGTTTATATTGTTGTTATTCTACCATTTCTATCATTTTATTTATGTTCTGCATAATTTTTATATCTGGTATATTACAGTTTTGCTCCAGGTCCTAAGCGACATCTTTGTGTATCCTTGATTCTTTTGCGGTGACAATCCTATGAATTCTTTAGTTAGGATTTCCCTATAGAATTGTTATCGAAGTTCCCCCATGGGATACCAGATCGTGAGTATTATAAATATGATTCCCCTAGTTGCAACAAGGAATATAAATTTATTGAAATTCCCCATTTTGGCAACAAAATAGTAAGAATGATCTAAAACATGTTCCTATTATATTTGTTGTCCATAAACAACATAAGAGATATAAACTATCAAACATACTTACTTTATTAATCAATGAATCACACAAAAATAAAACACCATGAAAATTAACATGACACCATTTAAAGTGGGGAAAATATTAATCCATGAAAAAAACCCACTCAACCATCATAATCAAGTACTTATTTCAATGATATCACAATTTATGTTAGCACCCTAGCTTCTCCAGAGTCACCATACAAAACTCTATCAAAATCCCATATATTATCTTTGTTTTTCTCATAAGAACACATTATGTTCCAATACTTCTCGTACCTCTTGTATGTTTATCATTGTTTACATTCATTTGTGTTGGAAACATAATATGTTAGGGTTATTGTATTATTCACTTGAGATGGAATATGAATAGCCAAGTGAATAAGAACTGTCATTGGGAATCCAAGAGACCTCTTGGAAGATGAATCCAAATGTCATGATCATGTATTTATATGTGTGTCATATTAATGAAAGTATTCTACATTGATATTCATTTGTGTGCATTCTAACAATCGTATCAAAGAATCTATAGTTATTAGGATCTAAATTGAGCTATGGTCGTGCTCCATGGAAATTATTCTCGCATTCAGATTCCTTGAGGTCTATCTCTCCTCCTCTAGGCATTATATTTCTTCTTGCATGAAGAAAATTCCCCTCAAAAATATCTATTATCTTCCCCTCTGCTGACTATCCCTTTGGTTGATTCTCTATGCTCATCATCATTCCATTTTCTACCAAGTATTTTAATATTCCCAAATCATCTCTTAATACACCTAAATCGTCTTTGAATTCCCCCATTCTCGTTCCCATTCGTGTTCCTTCTCACTCTATGTGAAACCCTCGCATGGCTCTCTATCTTCTTAAAATCTCCAAATTGATCCTTGCAATGTTTAGACACCAACATAGATTATTTGTTGATGAAGATTCAGTAACATCCCTCTTAGCATTCACTTATTGTTTTACCATTATCTATTCACTAGCCATGAAGATTTGTAGAGTGCAGGAGATCTTTTGCAATCAAATTTCAATCACTTATGTCAGTGGCATCTGCATATCATGTTTGTTTAGAAATCATAGTTTATGTGGAGGATTCCTTACCATTATTATCATCTTTGACACGGATTTTCAGGAGCTCATCTATGGAGAGATTAGGGTCCAGGAGGTAGGATTTCAATAGGAATTGTAGGCACAATATGTGTCTCTGACTGTGATGGCCGCTTTTGCCTATGTTTAAGCATTCCAAGGTGTCATTTGTATTTTCCTATAGGCATATAGAAAGATGAGATGATCTATAGGTCACATGTTCAAATATGGTCGCACTCTTATATATGTTACCTACCGGGAAATTTAATTGTTTAAATTGTCGATCATTGAATTATTAATCCGAGAGCTCATAAGCTTGTGAGACACTTGCATTATATGTGTAGGACTAGGCATTTAAACTAATCATACTAAATTCAAAATGTAATTTTCTTGATAAATCATTTCCAAGAGTCGAGACTTAACAACTCATGTAGCTTTACCAAGCATAAAACCAAATCAAATAGATCTTGCAATATAAAACCTAATCTAGAAATATCATAGTCGTAGGTTCGAATCTTATGGATTCACAACTCTTTCAAGATTTCATAGTTAACAACTTCCTAAAATTTCCGGAAACAAACCACACATAGTCATTAACACACTTGGACAGAATTTAAAAGCATGAAAATAAAGTAAAGGCATAAGCAAATTAAGCAATCAAATCTTCAAAGTAAAAACAAACAATTTAAGCCATCACGCCATTCTTGCAAAAAAGAAACACAACATGCTTGTATTCGATGAAGAAAGTTAACTACAAGAGAAAATTACATAAATAAAATAAAGAACCACAATGCTCTCATGGAGTGAGCTCTTTCTCTCAGGAATTCATGGCAGAGATTAAACTACAACATCATATAATTCAATCAAACCATAAAACAAAATAAAATTACATACTTACAATCCATATAAGAGAAGATCCTAAAATGTTTTATTCACTCCATCATGAATTGGACATTTGCTCCAAGAGTCCTCCCCTTGGAATGGAGAAGGAACTCTTATTTATACATGAGTTTGGTTTGAGAATAGGATAAGCAACTAATAAATTTAGATACACTTTTCTCTCATGTGGTTACAACTATTTACTAATAAGTAAAAACTAAAAACCAACTAGTAAATGATTACAAGATCTTTACTAATAATTCAAAACAAATCACACTAATCTTGTCTATGGTCCAAGATTCTTTCCACAACAAATATGGTTGATGATGATCCAAATATATGATAAATCTTCAATGGTTGAAGATGAAATTCGAATTTGTAGCCAAGTGGCAAAAATCTTCATTATTTGAAACTCCAAATACACCCATAAACATCATCAAACTCACCCAACTTTCAAGGTTAAGTGAGAACATGCTATTTTTATAATATTTAATTATAAACTCACCTAAAATACCAAAATAAATGCATTGAAAAATAATAATTATAATCCCTCACATAAACATTAAAATGGTCTTAATGCAAGGTTATGGGAAAGCAGAAAATGGTTAGAAGTCAAGGAAAAAGGGTGTGGAAGATGAAATTTTGGTGACCCAGTGTTACCCATTTTGATTCTGACTTTTGTTACTTATTTACCTTATTCATAACCCCATTACTTGTTGCAGAAGACTCATCCTTGTCAATTCCGCAAAGTTACCAAGGACATCATAGCGAAGTGACAAGTGGTGCCCACATCATAATACCATAGCACAATCTTCCACGAGATTGTGTCAACATGAGACACCAATCCAGGGTTATTCAACAAATCCACACCCAGGGAATCCGCAACATCACCATAATTGTAATTCCTTGTGAGTTGCAAGGGGCCATGCCCATAGTATTGCTTTGGCGCCATCTGCGAGAAACGAACCTATTTGGGAAGATTCTTCAAGATCCATTTTCCAACTATGTTGTCTAGTGTGATATAAAGGAATCAAAGGGTTCTCTTCCTTCTGCTTTGGTTGTTTCAATTTGGCCACATTTACCAACTTTGTTTATTAGTCTTTTTGGCAAGCAAATTCTTTCATGCAACAATTTGAAAAAGTAACTTGTATACATGTTGTTTTGGAGACTACGGGTAGTGTTTTTATGGGAACCAACATGAAAATTAAAATACATTGAGTGGTCATCCTTTCATAGGACGTTAAAGACAATGACTCTTACACTACGGTTGGTGATGCTTCTAATTATTTTCTTGTCTTTTGTTGATTCAGCTTTGCATATTACTTAGCATTCATGCTCATTCATGCTTGATCTCTAGTAATGTTTTTCCATCATTTGAGAATTAAGAATTAAGTCTTTCAATCCTTTTGCATGGCTTCCCCATAAGCTAAATCTTTTAAGGAATTTAGCTTGCTAGAAATTTCATTTCAACTCTTTGTTTTGAGCTTAAGCAAGCTAATTCTAGATTTATTGAATTTACAACTCTCTCTTAAACTTGATTGAAAATCAATTTTTCAGCTCTCTCTTTGGCATTCATTTATATCTCATGTCCAAGCTTGAAGACTTTCATTTTCAAGAATAATTGTAACTTGCAAATAGTTTTTTTGCAAGTTGAATTACATTGTAAATGAGTGCATTTTCAGTAGAAGCCAACACCCTTTGTTTCTTGAGTTTGAACTTTCTAAGTTAGTATAAATGATTCGAATTGATGAACTATTAGAGTTGCTTAATACTCAAGTACTCTCTATTGACATCAATATGGTCACAATTGACAAAGAAACTCTTCAATCTATTCTAACTTGTTTGCAAGCTTTGCAAGCTTTGCAAGCCAAAGTAGAACTGCTTCAGACTTAGAATCAACTTATTCATGATGAACTTCAATGAAAGAATCAAAATTCTGAATTAGTCTAAGGTAAAATCACAAATATGGTTAACACTTTCATGAGAATCAAGTCGCAAAAATTGCTAATGGAAAATTTTCGGCTGAACTCTTGAATTTTTCAGCTGAAACGTCTTCTGGTTGAAATATTTTTCAATCGAAAGTTAAATCCAATGACACCCTTAAAAAATCTAACGACAATTTTAAATATAACAATAATTTTAAATTTAAAGTTATTTTTTCGACTAAAACTAACTTTCAGTCGAATAAAAACTAACTTTTGACCAAACTATTAGTTTGGTTGAAAACCTGTAACTATGGCACTTTTCAAAAAAGTATGCGTTCACTGGAGCTTATTCCAACTTGGGAAGGAGCAGACTCTTTAAAATACAGTGGGTCTGGTTTCATCACTAGTACCAACATTTTCAAAATTGAATGGACTTTCATTTGGGACAATTTGTATTCAATTTAATTGTTTTTTAGTGTTTTTAATTAATTTTATAAAAAAAATGTCTACATATTTTTTTTATATGACAATGATTCAGTAAAATGAAAAATCAATATATGCAATAATACACAGTCGAAAGTTGTGGATAATTTATATTATAGAACCTTTCATTGTCCTCTTCAAAACAATATTTTTAGATTTAACTTTTAAATCAAAATTAAGGCACATACATAGAGTCTCACTAAACGTGTTTAAAATCTGCAACTTTTTCAAATTGGTCAAATTAAAAAAAATGTAAAAATGATAATATTTATTCGTTAAATTCAAAACTATAGTCGTACTTTAATAGTCTATTTATGTTGTTGTAGTATATTTTATTTTTCATAAACACATGTTTAATAATGAGTATATTCACGTCTAAAAACATAACTCATTATCAATCCCTTCATTTTTAAGGAACATATTGTCAAACATTCACTAAATTGACAGATCAAATTTCAATAAAAAAAATCAAAAAATAATCAATAGAAAGTTAACAAAAATTGTGACAATTTTTTTTTTTACTATAAAGTGAAATTCTAAATAAAAAAATACTTTTGTTAGCCAAACATTGAAAAACTTCTGAAAATATATTTTATTTTCTCAAAAAACAAGGAAAATAGACACCCAAATTCATGATTTTACCACTTGTTCGGAAAAATCCTCTGTTCTATGATGATGATTCAGATCAATAGCTAATGCAAGAGCAACTCAATGATCCAACTTCATATACAAGTGAAGATGAAGATGAAGTTTTGCATGAACAAGTTCATCTTTTTTCTTTCCAAGCCAATCATCAGACCTTGGGAAGAAATCAGAGACAATAAGCACAAAACAAGTATCATATATGAAAAGGAAGTTACCTTTCATCTTCCACATTATACCAAACCAATCCAGTTCCAAAGTTTTGGGTTCCTTCAATAAAAATCATATTCACCTGCTCTAGTTCAAGAGAAGATTCCAAATGCCAATATTGCCATTGAGTTGGCCAAATGGAAGATTAGTGTTTTTATCTTCATCCTTGTGAACATTGTGAAAATCATAATCATTCTTCAGACAAATGTTCCAAACATAAGAAATCTACAAGAGTAAAGAATCACTTTGGGTGGATCACTTCTTGTAAATGGTCATCAACAACCAAGAAGATATATCATTCATACCAAAGAATTCATTCTCGGGTATTGACACATCTTGCAGTGGAAATATTTGCATCTTATCACCTTGTAGCCGATAGGGGGATAACAACAGTGATTGAAAATCGAGATTCAAGATTCAAAGTCCTATCAATTGTTCAAGAACAAGCAAAACAAAATTAGAACCATCAACATGATTTGGTTGTTGGTTTTCCTTAAACCTCCATTTAGTAGAAGACATCAACTTTTGCTAGAGAACAATTTATGGTTTTCCTTAAACCTCCATTTAGTAGAAGACTTGCAAATTCTGCTAGACAACAATTTGTGGTCATCCTACACCACCATTTAGTAGAAGGCATCAACTTCTGCTAGTCATTTTTTTTGTGGTCATCCGAAAACCACTAGATTCAGAGAGCACATCCAACCATTCACAATTGTCCGCTTCCATATTTCATCTCTCTACTTGGACTCACATACACCCCTTCAAATTAAGGGAGGGATATTGGAAACATAATCTGTTAGGGTTATGGTTATTCACTTGAGAAGGAATTTGAAACATCACAAGTGATAGAAACAGTCATCGGGAGTCCAAGAGACCTATTGGAAGATGAATCCAAAGGTCATAACTCATGTATTTATACATGTATCAGTCTAATGAAAGTATTCCATGTTAATCTTCATTCGTGTGCATTATAACAATTTGTCATTCCAATGACTAGGCAAGTGTCCTTTGTAACTTACTTTAATCCACAACTAAGGGTTTATTTTCCCTTTTTAGAGTATTTTACCCACAATAGATGGATTCTACACCTTTCTGAATCCCATGAATTTTATTATGAATTGAGGTTGGGGAAAGGATCATATAATTAAACTAAAATTTGGGTAGTCTCCATCTTGATGACAATAGCATAGTACTTTGGAGTTAGGGACATGCAAGTTATTGGAGATTCCAAGCTAGTCGTTTTGTGTCTAAATGGATCCATGGAGTCTCAAAATATTCACTTACATGGAGTCATTATTAGAGCCATCGATTGACGTAGTAACTTGAATCCATATGTGTGTTTACATTCAAGAATGTATATTAGGGTCTTCAAGGTTTATATTTTTTCATGCAAGCACCATTAAAACCTTCACAAGTATAAACCCTCGAAGTGTATTAAGTCATATAGATCCATTGGTTCTAATTTCCTCCATAATAAAAGGACCACACCAAGATATTTCTAGATTTCTTAGATTTCCCTTACTTTTTTTGTCATATAGTATAATAGCACAAGATTTCCATGCATAAATATTTTTTCGAATGTGCGAGTGATGATAATCATTTTGCTATTGTTTCTAGAATTATTAATGATGTAGGGCTTGGTAATGAGTCTCCTCAACATAAATTAACTTGAATAATCTATTTTTTCTAAGATTCATTTTCCAACCTTAAATTTGTAACAATTCCTTTTGTAGGAGACAAGTTATGTAAGGGTATCATTACTTCCTTACTCATAGACTAGATTGAATAAAGTATGGCCAATCAACTTCTTGTATGCAGTCAAAATATTGCTAGAACTTTGTCATCCTAATCATGTCTATTGGAATTATAAATTTTAGTCAAACCTTTCACTAGTGTCTCACTAAATGGTTCAAATTTATTGTTAGCTTCATGGTGATAGGGTGAATTCTTTCAATGTTTTATGCAAAAACTAAATCAACGTTTTATTTATTGTGTTCTTGACAAAGTGAGCTAATTGATAAAGGGATTTTAAATAATGTAGTAATGTTAAAAAAATGGTTTTTATTAGTGTTGTATAATCCTAAACTAGTTTACTTCATTCCATTTTTTTTTTAAGTATATGTGATAATGGTTTTATATATTTCTCTTTATCCTTTGACATCAAATAGAGTCAACATACCACATTTCAAAGGGTAATTGAGGAATACTTGGAATTAATGACATATATTATCTTATTATTTGTCTCCCAAAAACTTTTGCAATATATCACTTTAAATGAAGAGACTTCGATAATCCACATGAATTATCAAACTCCATAAAGCTCCACTTTAATATTTTTTTTATTATTCTATAAGCTTTAAAATGCCATCTTAACCCTCTTACCTATTCTTTTTCAAAGATAACATCTCTCTCTTCTTAGAACACGTATGATTAATATTTAATTAGTTACAAACTTATACATATGTCCATCATCATAGTAAGTTTTCTTTCATAGTTAGTATTTTCCTTTTAGGTTTAGGCATTTTGGTCAATTATCATAAAGAAATTGTGCTACATACTCTAATTTTTAAGTATTAGAAATGTGCATTTTGTAAGTCATCATAGATACTAGTTAGGTCCTTTCCTATGATAACCTTAGATAATTAGATATGGTCAATATGTATTTTTATAAAATTTATCATAATTTTAAAGTTGAATTTCTAAAATATTAACTAAGTATTTCAAATCTTTTTTTTCAATATAGAACACAAAATGGATTTCCAAGATATAATGTCTAAACTTTGAAGATAAAAAATTCATAACCAAACCCTTTTCTTTGCTTCAATATTGAATAATTTATCTTAATTCAGTTCAACTTTTTTCCTCCAAACATATAAAATAATCTATGTTTTCTTTTTTTTTCCTCCAAACAAATAAGATAATCTATGTTTCATTCCCTTGGATAATTGAGTATGGCAGTCACTTCAATATTAAATACATCAACATGAACTTGAAATAGTTTAAACCAATTCATAAACCTTAATCCTTTAATATGAATGGTTCAACTAATGTTTTTTTCCACATTTCAAATAATTCATGACATTAATTAATAAACCATACAATCTAAACATCTTTCTTAATAAACTCATCCATAATAAGGAAAGTATGTCAAGTTCATCCATAATGAACTTCTTAGGAAAGTCATTTCAAATAATTCATGACATTAATTAATAAACCATACAATCTAAACATCTCTTAATAAACTCATCCATAATAAGGAAAGCATGTCAAGTTTATCCATAATGAACTTCTTAGGAAAGTCTTTCAAATAATTCATGACATTAATTAATAAACCATACAATCTAAACATCTCTTAATAAACTCATCCATAATAAAGAAAGTATGTGAAGTTCATCCATAATGAACTTCTTAGGAAAGTATTGCACAATGAACTTATGCCTAATGAAGTTTCTATGCTCCAATGCTATTGTTAGCTTAAGGTTTATGGCGAGTTTCAAGTCTAATAATATTTTAATCCCGACCATATCCACTTTAATATATATGGTCAAAGTAATAAAACTTGAGAAACACTTTAAAGTTGGGAAGCACTTTGACTTAAAAACATATTTTAATCATTAAATGGTTTTATAACATAAAATATTTGAGAATTAAATGGTTTTATAACTTACCATATTTGAGAACGTAGGTTTTTACAACAGTGGTAAAAAAGGTTTTATTTTTTTTATTGACCTCATTTCCCATCGATCACAACAATGAAGGTTAGCGATATGTCTCTACAAGCTAAAAGGATCCTCGCCCAAAATTTTGAATTCAATTATTGATGTATTCTCGTATGAATTAACTTTACTATTCCGTATTCAGTATAAATTGTAAAAGCAATTAAAAATATAAATTTTAAAAGTAACCAAAAGGGATTTTATTTAGTTTGCACATGAATAATAATTTTAAAAGGTAATTAAAAGAAATTTTATTTAGTTTGCACATGAAGAATAAGGTTGCATGGCAGCATATCCCTGTCGCTATACAAGTATAATAAAATAAAATAATAGTTGAATTAAATCCACCGCATGTCTCGAGATGAATAACAAATTCATTTGTTGAATATGGCAGGGAAGCGTCATCTCATTAAAGGACGTTGAGCCTCATGTCATTAAAGGACGTTGAAGATCCTTCCGCAGCCGTTGAAGATCCTTACGCAACCGCGACAATAAGAGATGCATTTGAACAACTAATCACAATTTAGAAAAATGTTTTAAAATAATTTTAAAAATCTAATTGTAATGTTATACCTTTAAAAATGCTCAAAACTATTTTGGTCAAACCCCAGCTAATAACGATCAATAGCATATCCAATACTATATACCACCGCACATTTAGATTATACATTGTAAAACGCTCAAACTTATATTTAAGGTTGACACTCAAAATTTGTAATATAAAAATAAAACTTATATTTAAGTTTAACCCTTAAAAAAATTGTGAAAAAAAAAATACAAATGCCATCAATTTTGAATTGTACAAAATATTATATTATTTTATTTTAACTTTAACACTCAAATAATTGTGAAAGAAAAAGTATAATTGTCATCCATTTGAATCYTACCTACAAAATATTATTTTATTTTATTTAAATATGCCTAGGAAAAATGTACCCATTAAATGAGAACAACCAAAAAAATGAATGCATATCCATGCCAAAAAAAGAAAGGGTTATTTATTTAACAAGATGGGCCCCCAACTTTTGACAATATATATTAAAAAAACAAGAAATATTTATTACAATTACATTGGGGGAAGTGAAGGCAGCAATAAGACTTCAAAGTTTTTGGCCAATAA
>JZKD02S1904292.1:87192-97995 GCA_000966675.3 Picea glauca
ATTGGGGGAAGTGAAGGCAGCAATAAGACTTCAAAGTTTTTGGCCAATAAAATATCACATAAATGAGATTTAAAATTTAAAATAAATAATTATTTTTTAAAACTTTGGATAAAGGTGTGTATATTTTATGGTCAACCATGAATTAATAGAAAGTCAAGCCTAACTCAAAGCTATATACCATGCCTATTGACAGGTATAATAGACATGTTGTAATGAGTAAATGATGTATTTCTATAATTATGAAAACACTTTTTACAATTTAATATCATTTTATAGTCAACATAAAATTGATATACTTTTTACAATTTAATAACATTTTATAGTCAACATGGAATTGATAGATATGTAAAAATATTAATAACAAAAAAAATAAAAATATATATTTTAATGTCAATTATAAATAAAATATTTTAATATCAATTTTTTTTCTAGATTACAATGTTAAGAAAACCCTGGAGTATTTCTCTTCAATTAGAGGATGGTATCCACCCTAATTCCTATAATCTTGAGGACACAAGACCAATTTCAATATCACTCTCTGATGTGTTATTGAGTATTAAAAGAGATGTGTAATTTCAATATCACTCTTTGATGAGTATTGAGTATGAACAACAAACACTTTGTAAAATTATGTGCAGCAAGGGCTTATGAGAAAGTTGTTAGCTATGTGCATATTTGGGTTGATAATAACAACTAAAGGAAAATATTTAAGGCTGGTTTAGAAATATAATTGAAGTGATCAAATCCATTTTGATTGAATATTCCATCCACACATTTTGTTTTTCAAAGGAATGGAGAAATATGAGACTTTTGGGTTATAGGCTATGAAGGACATAAATGATCTTTTGATAAAGTTATGTTGGATATTCTTGGCATATTTCAGTGTGAATTGTTTCAGTTGATTTTTGTAGGGGCATGCTGTCTATTTTTTAAGAGAAAAATGAGATACAAGACTATGATGCATGGATCAAGAGAATCTCTTAACTTTAAATCCACGTGGATTAGTTTATGTTCGTACTGATTGAATAAGGAAAATAAAGTGGTGAAAGATATGATATCTGGAAATGAGTTTCACTTACATATCTAGTTGGCTTGATGTTTGGAGATTTATACGAACAATTCAGTTTATTTATGAATCTTATATTATAATACTAGCATAATCAATACACAGGAAACGTGCTTTATTGAATGCAATACATCTCATTTTTCTGGTTTTTTGTAGGGTTGGAATTTGGATTCCTCTGTAATTTTAGAACATTTTTTTTTTATATTTTAGATATTTATATTATTACTGAAAAAACTTTATGTTTAAATTTATGGTCTTTAACAATAAGGTTTTATAAAAATTTAACCTTTCAGTGATCAAGTTTTGATTAAAAAATTAAGCTTCAATAATTGAAGTTATACTACAATTTTAAACTTTCAAGTTCAAATAACAAATGGGTGTGCTCAGTTTAAAATGAAACATTTGCAGGTGGTAGGATAGAAATCAATTTCACATGCACGTATTCCATTTCTTATTAGATTATCCACACTTCACTCACTAATTTTGTGATCTTTCATGTTTGGAGACATTGAATAGATGGACAAAGGCAAAGTCCCTCTAAAGGAGATAATGAAGAATATATCAGCAAAGAATAATGAGAAACTTTTCAAACAAATCAATATGCTTGCCAAGATTTTTAAGATTTTTTTAACAAACTCAATGACTTTCTTGGAAGAAGCAAAACTTGTGCATATTTCTATTGAAATTAGTAGGAGAACATGTATGCTTTTGTGCATTAGAAGAAAAAAGAAAAAAAGTCAAGACACAAACAAGTACAACTATTTTCATACATAAACAGGTATTACTATGTTAATTATAACAATAAATAGAAAACAGCAATCTCCATCATTGCCAATAACAACATTTCCAGAGATAAATAAAAAACCTGTAAAATATTTAATTACCAAATAATTAAACAGAATATGCATAATATTAAAAGCATAATTCAAAAATAAATTAATATATAATTTAATTAAATCCATGCTTTGTAAAACCATGCCAAGCCCAAGTGCATGCATTCATCACTTTATGAAAAGTTATGAGGCAATTAGTCAAGGAAAAGAAAGAAAATGTAATTGAAATATTTTATTTTATTTTAATTATTATTTGTCACCTTTTTATTAGTTTTACTTAAAATTTAATTAAAAATTTAAAATTTATTTATACATTTTTAGAAATGCAATTTTCAATAACAAAAAATCACAATTTCACAAAAATTTATGTAACTAGATATGGGTGATAATTATCTATTTTAAAAATATAATATTTAAATTTCTTAATAAATAAAATGGAAATCTAAAACTAATGATTTCACTTAAAATAGTTTTGATGAGAGAGAAGATTTAAAATACTTTATATAATTGTCTAATTTTAATAGGAAAGAAGATTTAAAATATTTTATATAATTGTGAAACTCTTTTTATTTTCAATGGTTTTTCACCCATAATGGGTTAATTGAAGGCCAATTCCAATGGTTTTTCACCCAGAAATAAAACTAATGAGTGATGGATCAAACTCTATACAAATATCTCTAACAAAACTTTTAAAATTGCAGGTTTAAAAAAAAATAAAAAAATCCAACCACTCAAAAGCACTAAATACTTACCCACTTATCCACTTAGAATTGCACCATCCCAGTTCTCACTTTAAGTTATAAATTTGAAACCCCAATTGATGCCTACAACTAAAAAAAATTCATGATATTAACCTCCATACGTTTGTTCCAATAACCATTCTTTGTAATAATTTGTACTCATCTATGTGAAACGAATCATCTTTTTGTCTTAAGCATTTTCTTCAAGATGTTCAAATACATTACAGTAATAGGACACCAAGTTCAAATATATTAATTAATAGCAATAAAATAGTGAGGGTGGAGGCCATTCGTTGAGACATATCATTTAGACAATAATCAACCATCAAATACACCCTTTCAAGACTTGTACAACATATTAGAGGGAAGAGGTGGAGTAAATGATGGCACTGGGCACCATTCAGAGGAATCAATCCCTTCAAACTCCTCCCGTTTCAAAGGTATCACCTCAAGAAAAAATAAATAAATACTAGAATTTTGACAAGAATGTCAAGTCAGATGTGGGTGTAAACAATAATTGAAAATAATTGATAAGGTATTGTTTAATGCTTATCCATATTTGGATTGCAATAGAGTTGGTTACATAAGGTAGATGATATGTAGAATCCAGTTGGTTACATGAGGTAGATGATATGTAGAATCAGCATAACATATCAGAATTGAAACTGATTTTTAAGGGTGAATACATGATGTTCACTTGAAATGTGAATCTAAGTGCAGACTAAACTGGAGATTATGTAGTCCTCGTTTATATATCTCCACTAAAATACAGTTCCACCACCCTCATGACTGTCATCTCTTACAACTACTTGCAGCCTGCAGTTAAATCAAGATTTAGAAAAAATGTAACAGACAAAGGCTTGTTGTATGATTGTACCCAATAAGAATGGAGTCCATCCTCTATTACATCACCCTAGCAGTGAACACCTCTCTATTAGGGCCTAACCCTATCTTATAGTTGTGTGTATTAGACTTACAATTCAATCCAAACGTCTTCTCTATTTTTTCTACATGTTCTCCATGATATATGGTATGTATGGAAAGTTCCATAGAGGTTAGACTCTAGAGACGAGTTACCCTGCTACTCCTGTAGTCGTGTTTCTACTCGATTGATTAGAGACGAGTTACCCTACTACTTCTGCAGCCGTGTTGCTGCCCGATTGATAAAAGAAAAAACCCTCAAATTTGATCCACTTGAAGACTTGTACAACTCCTTGACAGTCTTTATTATTTTGAAATTCCAAACATGTCGACGACAACTGTATAGTGAAAAAATCAGAGAGTCAACTATCAAGTCCTTTCAACAAGAAAAGAAAACCATTATATTTTTGTTATTTCTAATCAAAGATAATATTTCTAGTACATGAATTCTCCTGTTTCAGTTAGACAGGTTATCCAAGATGATACAACAACTACTAAATCCCAGTCTTCAACTAGGATGATATCAACATTCCTTTCCAGAGACACTGATAAAAAAAACATGACTACCTATCCTCACATGGTTCCAAGACAACCATACTAAAACAAACTTGAAGATTCATAGAAACACAGATTTCCAAATTTGCCCAACACAACCACACGGAAGAAAAACTGACATAAAAGATCATCTAAGACAGAGACAAGGGACATGATTCCATGGAGGATATCCTCCCATTGATCCATTATTCTATTAAAAAAGTTCCTGTAGAGATATGAACAACCTTCTTTGATAAAGATTCAGCTTCAGAATTATGATGCTTGTAGATATGAGAAAATGATATAAAACCAAACTGTTGTTTAAGAACCCTCTTATCAATTCCTTAATAAACACAAATTTCATTTATGTTGGTTCCTGTAATCCTTCCTTCGTGACTCCATCTGACAGTAACAATCCATGACTATATACTTGGTAAAGTCAATGACCACTTCGAGAATCACACTGATATATATATATATATATATATATATATATATATATATATATATTAACTAGCATACTCCTAAGCTAGCAAATGGGATTGCCCACGTAATGTAAGAGAAGATTTAATAGTAAGGTTGGTTTTTATATTAAATGTATTGGATGAAATAGACCATTAAAGCTTATGTGAGTATCTGTGCAAGAGAGAAGAAAACAGATGAGCATTTAAAAAATGTGAGAAAATTGAAATCTTAACCTTAACCTTATTTTATGTGTTGTTCATCTTTAATCAATATAAAAGAAATATATTAAGTTAAAAAACAATGATGTGATATCCAACTATAGTGTTATGGAAGCACTAAAGAAGTGTACCAAAGGTTGTTATTGGCCCTAGTAATAAAAGGAGGTGAAAAGTAGTATTATGTAGGTGAATTGTGATGTAAATTTTGAAGCAATAAAAAAATGTAAAAATGTGTTGTAAATATATTAAGAAACAAGAATAGTCCATGACATATGAAGGACAAAGAGATGTAAAATGGGTTATACCAACAAATCATATAAGTGTTCTTATGCTTGCTTTCTCAATGGAACAAGTGCATTGTCTGAGAAGACATTATAAGAAACAAGAGGAATCCATGATATACAAAAAAAAAAGATGTAGTACATATCACATAGTTATGGAGTAGATTCATTGGTTTGAGAAGAGTATGAATGGGTTATACCGACAAAGCATTCAGAAGTGTGCTTCTTCTTTTTTTCTAACCGCAACAAATGTGCTATCTTGTATTTTTTCATAACGGTCAAAAGAGAAGAAGGGCGAGATGCTCAAACCTGCTAATGATTTGGTGTGTGATATTGTTGTGAAGGTTAAGCCTTGTCATTCAACCTTTCCAATGTCTATGGTTGCCTTGGAGGGTGTTAAGCCTTGGGATTTATGTATAGTCAAGGCCCATACCATTTTGAGTGGGATTTGTTTCTTGTTGTCACATTTTATGGGAGGGATTGGTGTTTTTTTTGGGTTGATATTGTCCCATGGTGGACCGATATATGTATCAAACTCCACAACGACATATGCTAGAAATCTTGGAGGGTTGACGCATTTTGTGTAGGAAATTTGAGTGACCAATCCTAGTGCTCCATTAACCAGTCCGACTTGGATCCATAAATTGCAGGTCAACATAACTCGTTGGACAATGCATAACAAGATTTTTTGTTCTAATTGGTGGTCATCATCTTCCTTAGAGACAAAAGATCCAAGACGTTCTGAGATGCAATGTGTAACTGTCTTGTTCAATGATTGTATTATTTGTTTATTATGTTGGTAGACCAAAGTATTTGTTTCAAATAGGTGTATGGCCACATTGAAGGCTTTACATTCTATTGTAGACAATGATGTATTTTACCGGGACTGAAGGATCTCCCAATCTTCTTATAGCGGAGTTGCATTTCTGATGTTTTTCAATAGGTGACGAAATTCGATTTGTTGTACATCATGGCCTTGTTGGCGGAAGCTTGTTTTCAAGGTTACAACAATGGTGAAGGAATTCCACAAAGACCCGCCTGGTGTTTCATTTGCATACAAAGGTTTTTCCATAACAAGCAGGAGTTGTCCTAGATCACCAACAAGAATTATAGACCAATGACAGAATAGAAAATTGTTGGTTTCTAGAAAGGCTTCATGTAGACGACTTTCAATTGCAAAAATAGTTTAGGCCCTATGAATCTCATCTCATCAATGAGAACATAACAAATATGTTTCATCACTTCCTAGAACACTGCCAATGTTTGTGTTTGCAAAGGTTGGAAATTTTTTATTGGAATCTTAAGTGTTGAATGTATAGTGGTTGCTTGTATGTTGAAAGTTGCAACTCTAGTGGGAGAAAGACGTAGTATTGGACTATGTCCATAGGGAGAGTGTGCATTTAACGAATATTTAATGCAATTGATTAGGTAATATTTTCGAGTGTGTTGCAACGGTTCCTAGGATGATCACCATTAAGGGTGTTGTTTTTTCTTTTTCTTGTGAATGTTGTAATACTATCCTGAATGCCTGATATTAATTGTGTGAAAATGTATTAGCCCCTAGATTGATATGTTGGTTCCTTTGTAGAACCTCCATACAAGGTCGATTGGTTTCAATGAATTGTGTTGCAGAAGTAAGAATTGCTTCTGCAATTTCTGGGTTGTTCCAATAATAATTGGTGTTAAAGTCACAATTTCCAGGACTGTCAAGCTCGTTGAAGTCTTTATTGGCAACAAGGATCAATATTGATAACAATTCTCACTCATTTATCTCCATGTCGAGATGCATATGTGTATCATTTTCTTTAGCTTCATCTAGTGTTGTTTCTTCAACATTTTCAGGGGAACGATGTATATGCCCTGCATGGTAGGTTATTTTTATGTTCTCCCAATTTTGTATGATGGTATCTCTTGAGAGGCCTATGTCATTTGCAAAGTTACATAATGTCTTTTGTAGTAGCAACTCACTCCAATAGAATTATTCAAAGGTTTTGGAATATGGTGCTAGAATGATCGTAAAGCATGTCTAGATAAGGACAATTACTAGGGAGCACCTTCGTCGCCAAGGGTTATTTTTCGATGGCGACTATATGACCAATATTTTGAAGTTTCAATGAGAGGGGGGGATGAATGCAAGGAGGGAGATTGAAATAGGCATTAATGAATCTATATCCAAATAAACACTCAGATGTGGCTTGGGAGACTCGACAAATGATATGGAGGCCAACATTTAGTGTGATGAAAAGACGACTACATGTGACAAGGGGGAGCTTCTGCAACATATGGCAGGTTTCCTGGGAGCCTATATCTCGATCGAAAATAGCTTTTATGTGCAAACTCCTATAGGAAAATTAAGTAGGGTCTATTGAATTCAATGTATCTATGATTCTAGTCAAAATATGATGATAGATATCTGGCCTTCTGTAGTGTCCCCAAGGCCGAGCCATGTTACAAATCATGTTTTATGCAAAGACTTGTAAATGTGTTCTATAGGCTGGTGAGCCAAGTTTTGTATAAGCTATAGGATTATGTGTTTTGTTAGGCCAGGGAGCCTAAGTGTTGAAGGCCAGGAGCCTGTTAATGTACTTGTATGTATGCAGGTCAATTAATAAAATATAAACACCGCCAGTGCAGACCGACCACGATGAATGAGTGATGGGGGACTGAGAGTCCACAGAGTGGGAAAGGAACTAGGGGATGGAAGGTGGGAAAGGGGTTGAGTGATGAGCCTAGGGGCTTAAGCCTGGTGTAACAGACCCACTATCATAATTTTAAAAAAATTTGGGTTAATCTCCCACAAATGGGAAATTCCCACAAACCTACATTAGTGAAGTGCCAATCCCTGGTTCAATATCGGGATTCGAGGTTTCTAATGTCAAAATTAATTCACCCCCAAGACTCGCGATCCTCCGAATTCCGACGCGCCCCTTACGCATTAGCTCCCCAGGCTAAGCCCGTGGTCCATTGCCTCTACAACCATGGTCTTACCTCCTTTCGAGGCTACTCCTATCGGAGTTTCGGACTTCGCGGGTTTGAAATGCCTAGAACTTAGGGTCTCAGGATCTCCGATCCTCTGATTCACTCCTTGGTTGCCTCAGCCCCCACTATACTAAGCCTTTGGTCCACATGACCGGTTCCTATATGACCATAATGACGACTTCTCATCGGGGTTTCAGAGTTTGCGGTACCGGGGTGCACATGTACCCGGAACTCCCGATCTTCCGATCCCCGATGTGCTCCTAGCATAAAGGCTCTCCGGGTTAAGTTCTGGTCAATATGACCACTACCTTCACTAGACCCCGCCCTTAAATCCTGTCGGAGTTTGGCGCCTTTCAATGTCAGGATGCACAAGTCCCCTGGACTCTCGACACACCTTTACACTAGCTATCCCCCTTGGCTATACCATATTCCATGTGACCACTTACCATAGGTCCACCGCCATATAACCTTCCATCGAGATTTTGGCATTTGTGATGACACAAACCACATATCCCTGGGACTCACGATTTCCCGATTCCCGATGGACCACAAGTTCTGACAGATTTGACTCCAGGCCGGGACTTCCTCCGATGGTGGAGATCTCTACCACGTGTCCACTGAACGGATGGTTCTGATCTTAGCGGTAAATCGCAGATCGCGATCCCGGGTGGCAAGAGTTCTATGTATTTGAAAACTCCGATATGTCGAACCCCGACTCTTTTAGATCCACGGACACGCGTCCCTCAAATGATGGACGGTCCTGATTATATCAGTAAATCATGTATCATGATTCCCTTGTGCACGAGTTGCATGACTCTGGAAACCCCGATTCCCCGATCTCCGACTCTTCGGGATCCTCTGCCATGTGTCCCTGTTGTTTGGACAGCTCAGATCCTATAGGGAATTTGCGAATCACGATTTCCCATTGCAATGGTTCTACACTCCTAAATTCTCTGATGGGTGAAATTTCGATGCCTCCCAGAACGTCGACACGTGTCTTGCAGAGATCAACGGCTAGGATACATTCTCGGGATTTCGAGAACCATAAGGTCTCGATTATCAGACTCAACAAAACCTCGATGACCCTATTATCCTGATGACTTCTCCGAGACGTTGACACGCGTCCTTCCGAGATCAACGGCTAGGACTCTTTCTCTACACACTAGGGTTTAACTCCAGCGCAACTTCTCGATATCTGATGGCTATTGGGATTATGATCTAAGATCCGACGGTTCAGATCATTTCTCCTGCACGCTTCCCTTCCAGAGGCTATACTCCRTGCAACTCCTCCCGATCCAACGGTTTACGGGATTTCTACTCCAGATCTGATGGCTCAGATCACTTCCTCCCACGCCTACCCCTGYGCTTAACCCCYRCRCAGCTTCTCCAGATCCAACRGCTGACGGGTAATTTGGACCGAGATCTAACGGTCTAGATTCGTTCTTTTGGGTCTTGGAATTTACGATCCCAATTTCTCGTTGCTCACGATGATAGAGGACAAAGGGGCAAGGTATGTAACGTCTGCGTTACTTTCATCAATCTAATGGTCGTGCATGACTATGGTTCCTCCGACGAGATCTCATCCATCGACTTGTCACTTCTCACAACACTACTATCTTGAAACCTTAATAGGATCGTTCCTCCTCGTGCAGGGTTAATAAGGCATGTGCGTTTGAGTCCTTGTTCTGGGTTCTTGGTGAACCTTTCCAAGGAGGGAATCTCTGTGAAGAGATCCCTACCGAGGCATTCCCGGAAGCAGCTAAAGGGAGACAGCTTCCCGAGAACAGCTGGGCATGATTAGATTCATTTATCAACGTAAGTCGAGCACGGTTTCCTCGTTGTTAAGAATATATCAACTCATTCATAGGAAACACTACGCGGACATTCTCATGCTGAAATCATTTACAATTTCACAGTTTTATGAGCCAATATCTACTCCTCATTATCAATTTTTGCATAGACATTCTTACACAGGAAATATTTACAATTCCACAAGTCTATGAACATATGTGACAGCATATAAATTTCAAATGCAATATAAGAAAAATACTTATCAGAAATAACTTCACAATGGAAGAAACTGCTGAGAGGGGGGCTCGTTTCCACCCAACCATAGGCTTAGCGACTCCTACTGGATTTACCACTAGCCACCCCCGAGCTGAGACCATGATGTTCTGAGACCTGCATCTCCCTATATTCTAGTGTCCAGGAGCGAAGGTTGCAATCCCCTCCTCTTTGTGATCACTCACTCTGCAAAAACCTTACCAAAGTTCCCCTCACGTCTGCCCCTTCAATCGCCTCTGTCATACGCCTTATCCTCTCGCGAGGTTGCGTGTGGCCCGATTACCCTCGCGCTGGTCAGTCATGATGGATCTACAGATAGGAAGTTCACCTCCCCATCCCTCATCAAGCCATCAACCTACCGGCCTGCAAGGCATTAATTTCAGGGCTAGCGAGTCGCTTTTGGTTCTCCGAGCCAGTGGAGTCCAAATACGATATTTAATTCTTGGTGGAAGTTAACGCCCCTTTTCCAGGTTCCCTCCACCACCATCGTGGTCTCTTTTCCGTACATCCCCTCTCAGTAGCTCTGCAATAAATTCAAACTGTTATTTACATTCATTGACCTCTTCCTGCAGGTCCATTTACATCAAATATTCATACTTATGAGTTTTTCCATAGTCCTTGGCCAATTCAGTTATATTTACAATCTGGGGGAAACAGGGTGTTACAATTCCCTCCCCCTAAAAAGGAACATCGTCCTCGATG